>JAXIVJ010005234.1:10000-70000 GCA_036785665.1 Chirona hameri | reverse complement strand
TATCATATATGCGCCGAATTCCTTCGCCAAAAAGTCAAATATCTTCGGCTGGAGAGTCTTTTTCAGTCAAGGAAACTTGCAGATAGGGGTTTCCCAACATGGGCTACAAAACAGCTATCTCAGTTTAAAACCAATGTTGAAGGTGAACTATTTCCTTTAAGGTCAGGTCAATTTCGTGACCGCCAACACTGTTTTGTCAATAACTATCGACATAATGAAGATAGAGAAGAGAAAATGCCACCATTTTTTTTTTGTCTCGTCGAGACACGTCTCTCAATATGCAACATGACCTACTTGGGTCACCACTTCACCTTGACCTGATGTCAAATTTATCAGTTGACCTAAACTGCTCAACATGAATATGATTCGAAGTGACATGACGAGACAAACACGATGGTGTCAAACGTATTGTTTTATCTTTATTAGGTAAAATGTTATTTGCGAAAAACAGTTTTGACAAAAATAACCTTTTTGACATTGATGATCTCTGGAGCCTAAACTATATGCCTGACCTCAAATCTTAGTACTACGATGTCGATTGCATTTTTCAAGAACTTTCTATTGTTTTTTCCGTTTGCTGATAGCTATCATAGTTCCCGATATATTTGGGGTGTTCGAAGCAAAGTCCTAAAATTGGAAAATCTGACCTTTGATGACCTCTGGCGAGCTCAATTTTGACCTGACCTAAAAAAGGACCGAAATACTTTCGATGGAGATTGTCTCGAGCTATCAAACCCCGTTTTCCGTTTCTCGCTACGCTGCGTGGTTTTCGAAATCATAGGGGGCGAAATCCGCCCCCCCCCCCCCTCCAGGGCGTGTAATTATCAGAGGCCCTCCAGGGCGCGTGTTAAGCTCTCGTAGATCTGATAAGAGCCCTCCAGACCTACCCCGAGTCCTCTCAGACCGAGGGCCCTCTCAGAGAGGCCGAGGTTCCCCAGACTAACCAAGATCTCCCTCAGGCTGATGTTAACGAATTGTATCTAAGAGAGGCGTAATGCCATCTGACCGACTCAGTGCCCTCGCATGCCTCCATAGGGCCCTCTCAGACCGGTTAGGGCCTTCTTCGACCGGTAAGGGCCCTCTTAGAATTGACAGGGGGCCTTTCAGACAGGCTTAGTGCTCTCTCAGACCTGGTGAATGCCCACTAAGGCCATCTGAGGACCCTCTCAGGGGGGCGGAGGCTCTCGCAAACCGTCTAGGGCCCTCTCAGACTGGCCGGAGCTCTCCCAGACGCACGCCGTTTTTGTGCCCATCTTGCCTATCCTTTGTGCAACTTTTCCGATTTTGTTATCCGAGGTCATCTCGGGTCATGACTCCAGGTCAGGTCAGGCGAGCCCACCTCTGAATAAGCTTTAAAGGGAAATGATGACCCTTTCCCACAAAAATGGAGTAAGCACTTGAAATTGGGAGAGGGAACAAACTTATATGTACATCCATTCACATTAAGCATTTACATATCTCTAACAGAAGTTATTTCAATTTGAAAACGCTTAAGCGTTCCACGCTGAAAACAAAGGTATCGGGAAGTACTTAGCATATTTTTTGTTGCTTAAATGCTTTTCCTGCTCATTAATAATTTATATTTGAATATAATTATTTCTTAACTCTAAAATGTGCATTGTCTAACATTACCGAGGATTTGGATTTGCTCAAACATCATTTTCCAATCCACAAAAACTGTTTGAAAATTGCTCTTCACTTTGGTCACCCATACCCTTGATATTTCGTAGAAACAATCTATGTTTCGACGTCCTCAATTACTGGTGCATGCAGCTCGTTTGTAGCATTTGAACATGACAACGCACAAATGTTGACATCACTTAATTATTTGCTTAATAATTAAGTGTAAATAATTAAGTAAGTATAATTTTATCAGCAAAGAAGTCAGCTTGTCAATCGGACGTGTGGTTTGGAGAGATATGAGCTTCTCAAAAGCGTCACCACGGGCCGGGCCGGGACGCTCATATTCAGATTTGTCCCATATACCACGGAAAGACGAGCGAGCGCTTCGCGCTCGCTCGTAATAATTGCGCGATCGTTGATGATTATAAAGCAAACTGAGACATTTTCGGGATTTCTTTATACCGAGAAGGAAGTTATGAAGTTACTATTCGACATTCAAATTAAAATGAATTTAAATGTTGAAAAAATAGAAACACGTTTGGGAAAAGGTATCCAAAAAGTTGTACAACTTCGTAAACGTACTAAATTGTGAAATTTGCAAAAATGAAAAAATCAACATCACCATGTTATAAAACAGCTCATTGCCATGCTAATGACATAATACATCTATATTGCTTCATAAATTCCCCGCCAAATGGGCTGACAAAGATTGACCCGCACCGTGACCTTATACAAATGTCCTGAACCACTGCTTGCATTGCAAAACAACTTCAACAACTCACTTAAGCGCCCCAAGCTACCCCATATACCAATTTTGGCCATACTCGGTGACATGACGGTGTCATTTTGCACTTTGTTTTTGTCGATTTGTCGTGGAATACCACAGCTACAAAAAGAAAACCATTGGATTTTTTTTAACTGAACCTAATTACCCTACTTAATACTAGCAGACGTATTCCACACAACATATGCACCTGTGTAAGGAAATTAACTCCCGCGCTCCTCTGCCACCCAGCAGGCAGCAGGAGACCAAAGGCTGCGACGCTGCGTGTAAAATTATAACTTACGTTGGTTGTGAATCATTCCAAAATAGCGTCAGACACGCCACTTTCCCTATCCCTACCGCTACCAAAACGCTAGCAAATAGAGGAAACACGAATGAGGCAAAACACAAATATTTCTTTCGCAAGAAGTTATTTTTTCGCAGGCAGTACCCATTTTCATCGCCAGTTTCTGCGAATTTTGAGGGGGGTTAATTTATATTGCCACCTTGTCGAACTGGGGGGAGGGGGCTTTTTCCCCTGCCTCCCCCCCCCCCCCCCCCTGGATCCGCCAGTACACACCTCTCGCTGCGGCATGCCCGCCCGTCGCCGCTGTGATATCCGAGGCCGCGCCGCGCAGCTGCCCGGACCGCTGCCGACCGGACTGTGGCTTCTTCTGCGTTGTGTTGTTTTTATGTGGTTGTTCGAAATATCGAGATACATTGAATACATACATGCAAAAGGGAAAACAAGTTTTCACGGTCAGGTCAGCACTGACGACTTCGTCATTTCGGTGCCGATATTATGTGACTTGAAGGTTTATATGTTCGCACCGTGACTTTGTGTTCTCTTCCCATCGTTTACAAGTTAACATACATTACGATTCTTGATGTGACTCGAAGCGTTTTTTGGGGGGGAGGGGGCAGAGGGCAGCCGTAGTGCAAACAAAACTCGCTTCCAGAGACCATGACATGAAACTCCATATTGGGTTTTCGATGCATCTTGTCACTGATGTTTGCATCCATTTTCGTGCCGCTTGTTTCCTTTTATTTTACGGTCCATCGCGTTTAAGCGGCCATAACGGCCGCCAACCTCTCTCCTCGTCCTCTCGCTACAACTTGGATTTGGGAGCCGCCGGTGAAAAGCCCCCCTGGCATTTTGACAATTATCCACCTCTGCACGTAAGGACATTCCAAAGTGCGCGGTGATGCCACCGCGTATTTTCTGCAGGACCGGCTGAGGCAGAGCCAGTCATCTCTTTTATGCTAATAAAAACACCTCACTTATGGCATATTTCCGGTAAAATAAGCAATATTTGAAAGAAAATGAACTTTTTTGTTCCAACGACACCAGCAGTTATCTAGTTTTCCCATAAAATTATATATTTTTCATGAATTTTCATGCCAAAAAATTAATACGCCACCACCAAATTCTCAACGCTAAAGGCCAGAGAACAAAAAAAAGCACAACAACACAAAACCTCAACGAACAGTGTGTAGTAATACAACGTCCCGTCAGTTTTGAATTGCATAATAATTTTGTGATCCAGTGTAGGACTTTCAGATAATTCAAAACTCTAAAATTGATCTTAAGATAAAAGTGGTGGACAGTAGTGCCGATCAAGTACTCGTTATCTGATACTAGTCTCGAAAAACGCCCAAGTTTTAACGCTGATAATTGCTGAAATAATGGACTAAATGGGCATTGAGGTCCCTGTTATTTGTCTTAAACGTGTGTAAAGCTCATACAACTGCAAAAGAGTGCATTTACTTTCAGGACGGAAACCCGTATAATCCCTTTAAAGAGGGTGCGCATTATATCGGACCATTGTTGTAGGTCTTACTATTAAAGGCCATTTTTGGTGATCCGGGTACACGTTTCGCTCAGTGGCCTCTACAAAGTCAAATAAGGCCATGTGAGGTCACCAGCACCTTTTGGCCAATAACTTTTGTCAGATTAAAGATACAGAAGTGATGCCCACACCATTGTGTATGTGTTGTCGAGAAACAGCGGACTATTCGGATTTGCATGAAAATTGGCACACAGGTAGAGCATGACTTTCTTATTACGCTCATACAATCTTAGAGTCGCACATTCAAAATCAAAGGATTTAGAGCAGGTCAGATAGGTTTAAAGTCATACAGCGGACTATTCCGATTTGCAAAGAAATTTACATACTGTTAGAACATGAATTTCTGATTACGCTCATAAAATCTTAGAGTCACACATTCAAAATCAAAGGATTTAGAGCAGGCCATCGGTTAAAGGTCAAACAGCGGACTATTCGGATTTGCATGCAAATTGGCACACAGGTAGAGCATGACCTTCTTATCGAGTTCATAAAATCTTAGAGGCGCACATTCAAAATCAAAGGATATAGAGCAGGTCTTAGGTTTAAGGTCAAACAGCGGACTATTCCAATTTGCATGAACATTGACACACCGGTAGAGCACAACCTCCTTATCACGCTCATAACATCTTAGAGTTGCACACTCAAAATCAAAGGATTTAGAGCAGGTCATAGGTTAAAGGTCAAAGAGCGCACTATTCAGATTTCCATGAAAATTAGCACACCGGTAGAGCACCCCCTCCTTATCACGCTCATAAAATCTTAGGGTCGCACATTCAAAATCAAAGGATTTAGAGCAAGTCATAGGTTTAAGGTCAAACAGCGGACTATTCCGATTTGCATCTACATTAACACACACAGGTATAGAGCATGACCTCTTTATCATGCTCATGAAATATTGGAGTCGCACATTCAAAATAAAGGAGTAACAGCAGGCCAGATAGGTTTAAGGTCAAACATTGGACTATTCCGATTTGCATGAAAAGTGGCACACCGGTAGAACACAACCTCCTTACATGCTCATAAAATCTTAGGGTCACACATTCAAAATAAAAAGATTTAGAGCAAGTGATAAGTTTAAGGTCAAACAGCGGACTATTCGGTTTTGCATGCAAATTGACACACAGGTAGAGCATGACCTTATCACATTCATACAATTTTAGAGTCGCACATTCAAAATCTCATTAAATGTTTGACTTAATGTTGTTTGACCTTAAACCTATGACCTGCTCTAACTCCTTCGATTTTGAATGTGAGACTCTATGATTTTATGAGCGTGATAAGGAGGTCATGCTGTACCAATGTGCTAATTTTCATGTAAATCGGAATAGTCCGCTGTTTGACTTTAATCCTAACTGACCTGCTCTAAATCCTTTGATTTTGAATGTGCGACTCTAAGATTTTATGAGCGTGATAAGGAGGTCATGCTCTACCAATGTCCCTATTTGCATGCAAATAGGAATAGTCCGCTGTTTGACTTTATACCTATCTGACCTGCTCTAAATCCTTTGGTTTTGAATGTGCGACTCTAATATTGTATGAGCGTAATAAGGAGGTCATGATCTACCAGTGTGTCAATTTGCATGCAAATCCGAATAGTCCGCTGTTTGACCTTAAACCTATGACCTGCTCTAAATCTTTTGATTTTGAATGTGCGACTCTAAGATTTCATGAGCGTGATAATGAGGTTATGCTCTACCATTGTGCCAATTTTCATGCAAATCGGAATAGTCTGCTGTTTGACTTAAAACCTATCTGACCTGCTCTAAATCCTTTGATTTTGAATGTGCGACTTTAATATTTTATGAGCGTAATGAGTTAGTCACGCTCTTCCTGTGTGCCAATTTGCATGCAAATCCGAATAGTCCGCTGTTTGACCTTAAACCTATGACCGGCTCTAAATCCTTTGATTTTGAATGTGCGACTCTAATATTTTATGAGGACCCATTCCCGAGCGTTTGAAGGGCCCTTTCCAAGCGTTGAAAGGGCCAAACAAAACGGATGGAAAGGCAGGTTACAAGGATGGAAAATGCAGTATGACAGGAATGGTATGGGTCATACCAACTTTTAGGAGCTGGAGTTAGCAAACTGCCATATCACCTTTGGAACCAGCGACACCAATTTGGAATCAGGTATACCAACTTGGAATATTTTTTCAGCTCAAGACCTGGAACTCTTAAACAAATTGCGCCGCGGAGCGGCGGGAAAATTTTGAGTCTTATGCCCTGGATGCATTCCCATCAATGCGTCGCATTGCGTATGGTGCGGACCTCTACAAATGCTATTGTGCGTTTTAAAGTGTGGTAAAAAAAAAATGTTAAAGTGAACTATTTTGCCCAATTATATAGGAAAGTAGCAACATAACACTTATATAAATGCGCCGAGAAACGGGCCGTTTTTTTTTTCTAACCCGCATATAATTGAATTTGTAGTTTAAAATGTTTTGAGTTGTATTCCCTGGACAACTGCATTCTTACTGTGTAAATGCCCAGGGTCTCTTCAGATCGTCTAGGGCCCCTCCGACCTTTTCAACGCCCTTCCGACCTGTTCGTGTTCAGGGACTCATCTGGGATCTGCGAAGCGAAAAGACATGATGTGGAGTGGGTATAAAATACAAAGAGGGCTTACTCTACAAGAAAAATTAAAATCGGAGCTTTGTATTGTATTGTATTTGAGCTATTATAACACCCTGACGGAGGGTGTTACAATATACCCGAAAGCTCCGCTTTTAATATCTTTCTTGGGGAGTAAGTCCTCTTTGTATTTAATCTTCATCTGGGACCTCTACGTGCATTGGTCCTTCCTCTGGACCAGGGATCCTCTGACCTTCCAAGAAGCCCCTCCTGTGTGTCAAGGGGGCCATTCGGCCTGTCCAGAGGACTTTCCGACCTGGCCAGGGACTGCACTGGCTGCTTTGTCACCCTGCCGACATGCTCAGGGGCCCCTCCGACCTGCCCAGGGGCCCATCCAGTCTGGCTAGCAACTCATCCGGCATGTTCAAGGGCCCTTCCGACGGGCCCAGGGACCGAACAGCGTATGTATGGCCGGGTCGGGCCGGGTCAAATGTAAATTTGTCTAGTAAGTTGACGAGAAACCTCACGGGCGCTTCGTGTCCGCTCGGTAATAAACACAAATAAGGCAGTAACACTGTCACAGTATGTTATAAATGGAAGTCTAATTCAAGTCGTAAATCAATACAAGTACCTTGGTGTATTAATATCAGACAATATGAAGTGGAATGCGCATATATCAAAAATGATAGGAAAAGGCAATCAGGTCCTAAGGTTTGCAAAGAGTCTTTAGTAAATGTCCCCAAAAGGTCAAGGAAACTGTTTATATATCCCTAGTTCGACCAATCCTGGAATATGCATGTTGTGTTTGGGATCCCAATGCCACGCATTTGAGACATGCTATTGAAATGGTCCAAAGAAGAGCAGCCAGGTTTGTCTTAGATAGGCACGATAGTGTTACAGATATGATATTTGAGCTAGACTGGAAGCATTTGGACGATAGGCGGAGGCACGCCAGACTTTGCCAACTATTCAAGTTTCAAACGGAGTCCTGTAAAGTAAATGTTGACAACATTATTGCCAGACCAAATTACTTAGGACGTAGAGATCACCAAAGGAAGATCAGATTAGTACAGTCCCGACTTCTTTCATACCATAACTCATTTTTTCCTAAAACAATACGAGAATGGAGTATATTAGCCCAAAGCATTGTAGATTGTAATACTATGGAACAGTTAAAAAAATATGTTGGACTCACTATGAATCTTTAATCGTGAAAGACAGTACATGTGCACTTCACACCTAATGAGCCTACTTCGTTTTTGTGTTGACATATGGAGTATGTGCTGTTAATAGTGTTGTATATTGTGCTATTTGCCTATATGTTACCACCACCACCAGGACCTTCATTGGTATTTGCGGTGTAATACAAGAATCTGAAAAAAGGAAAAAAATGCCGGCTGGGATAAACACGTGCGTTGACTTCGAATTCATTTCCGCAACGATCTTGTGAGAATCAGAAACAAAATCTACTTATGTACTGATTTGTACTGTGTTGTTCACTGAGAGCCACATAAATGTGCAGGTAAGTAATCCTTTACATCTGCAGCAAACAGCAATGTTTATCAGTTGCCGGACACAAATGCAATAACACGCTCCGTCTGCTTCATCCCATGCATGCCTTACTCAGTGGCGCACGCAGGGGGGTCAAAGGGGTCAGCTGACCCCCCGAAATTTCTGAGGGACCCGTATTTCTGAGGGGCCCGTTTCTGGTAGGGGCCCGGTCTTGGTCAGGCCCGATCGAGGTAGGGGCCCGGTGCTGGCAAAGGCGTGGCATGGGATGATGGGACCCGGTCACAACAGGGCCCGGTCCTCGCATATTCTTGACACGGGCCCGTTTCTGGTAGGGGCCCGGTCTTGGTCAGGCCTGATCGAGGCAGGGGCCCGGTGCTGGCAAAGGCGTGATATGGGGCCCGGTCAGAACGAGAGCCCGGTACTTGAACATTATTGATGCGGGCCCGTTTCTGGTAGGGGCCCGGTCCTGGTCAGGACCGATCGAGGTAGGGGGCCCGGTGCTGGCAAAGGCGTGATATGGGACCCGGTCAGAACGAGGGCCCGGTCACAACAGGGCCCGTTCATTGCATATTCTTGATACGGGCCCGTTTCTGGAAGGGGCCCGGTCTTGGTCAGTTCCGATCGGGGCAGGGTCCCGGTGCTGGCAAAGACGTGGCATGGGGCCCGATCAGGACGAGGGCTCGGTCACAACAGGGCCCGGTCCTCGCATATTCTTGATACGGACCCGTTTCTGGCAGGGGTCCGGTCTTGGTAAGGCCTGATCGAGGCAGGGGCCCGGTGCTGGCAAAGGCGTGATATGGGGCCCGGTCCTTGCATATTCTTGATACGGGCCCGTTTCTGGTAGGGGCCCGGTCCTGGTCAGGCCTGATCGAGGCAGGGGCCGGTGCTGGCAAAGGCGTGGCATGGGGCCCGGTCAGGACGAGGGCCCGGTCATAACAGGGCCCGGTCCTCGCATATGCTTGATACGGGCCCGTGTTTGGTAGGGGCCCGGTCTTGGTCAGGCCCGATCGAGACAGGGGCCCGGTGCTGACAAAGGCGTGATATGGGCCCGGTCACAACAGGGCCCGGTCCTTGCATATTCTTGATGCGGGCCCGTTTCTGGTAGGGGCCGGTCTTGGTCAGGCCCGATCGAGGCAGGGACCCGGTGCTGGGAAAGGCCCGGTCAAAACGAAGGCCCGGTCACAACAGGGCCCGATCCTTGCAAATTCTTGATACGGGCGTATTTGATATTGATATGTATTTTTTACATTATCCATTGTTGCTTCAGGAAATGGTGTATGGCAACTTGTGGCAACATGATGGTGGGCGCGAATGACGTAGTCGAGACGCACTAAAACCCCAACGATGATGATGATGACATAACTACCGGGGATCGGACTGCCTAATCTGCCTAACCTGTAAAATACAATTGTTTTTGTTGTCATGTACCTGCCTAACCTGCCTAACCTGTAAAATATAATTTTTGTTGTTGTCATTTACCTCATTTCGTCAAATTTACTCTCGACAGTTGTACCGCACATCAGTAGCACACGCACCTAAAATTCGCACATCAGTAGCACACGCAGTCACCTTACACGACATTGACAAGAAAATGATAATGTCTCAGGTCCTATGCTGTAGGGGGCCCGCTCAAAAACAAGTGACCGAAATCCGCGAAGTTTTCTAAACACGGGATGGGGCCCGCTCACAAGGGGGCCCGCTTTTAGGGCTCTGACCCCCCCCCCCCCCCCCGAAATGGAATCCTGCGTGCGCCACTGGTCTTACTATTTATTCGCTCATATTGGTTCGCAGAATTAACACAAAAATAAACACCGAAAAATATGTGGTGTCGAGTACTGGCATTTTTCAGATGTTGCTTCATCTCTGTGTAGTGTCATCAAATCCGTGAGTTGCGTCTTCTTCTATAAATCGTCTTGCAAAGATTTGCGTGGAAATTGTGAACCGCTTGCGTGAACAACCGCACTGGACATATTTGAAGACTGGAACATTCTTTCGACGAAACCAACATCAAAATTACCGTGACAGTGTGAAATTGATACTCATCGGCACTTAGCTCATCGCTTCCTCAAGAAATCTTCAAGAAACTAAATCACTATTTTTCTGTCGGACTCCTACGAACATGTGTTTTATGTGCGATGTGTGTGAATGCTGTTTCCTCCTGATGTATCCATGTCATTAACGCGAGCACATGAAAAGCCAGCACATAGCTGGATGGGCTTGAAATATATTCTATTCTATTCTGTGCGGCGCGGAGGAACATCTCACCAGATTCAGCACCCCGTCCGTTGTCATGGCAACCCCCGCTGACCGGTGGACACCCCTCGACAAGGGGACGCCCGCCGACGTGCCGCCCGGCTAAAGTCAACATGCCGAGCGGCGAAACCAGCCCCCACCAGTAACAGTTGGCAGCACTCGGGCGTTTGGGCGTTAAAAATCTACTACACCCTAGGGTTCCCATGTTAAATCGATGATTTTCATACGAGGCTGGCTCGTAACCTATGGAACATATTTTAAATCTGACTTCTGGAAAAGATAGCTACAAGCCTTGGCTACAACGTTTTTATTTACCATTTTTCGATTTTCTAAGCCAAAAGTGGTCAAATAGGCTTGGGGTTAACCAATGTCGTAACGCCCATTGCCGACCGTGGGTTCGAATCCCAGAGGTACCAAGTATTTTTGAGTTGGACCCAATGCATAGATAGTCATGATTCATACATACATCATTCGTTATGCCGGCCTTTTCTCATCTCACACCTCTCTGATTGACCTCTAATTGGTGACCTGTGATGTCACAAAAGCCAAGCCAGGTAAATAGGTCATGTAGCTCCAATTATATATAGTGTTATATATAGTGTTCCAACAATATTGTATCCGTGTGCGCCGCCACAGCAACGTAGTTTTATCGCTTTTGGCGGCCGAACCCTCTGATTTTGGCACATTTCATGACAATTATTGACCTTCCATATCCTTCAGTGACCTTGTAAATGTGCGTGATCACTGGGTCAAAGCCAATATCTCATTAGCTATTATTAGGTCAAACCATTTGTTTCGCAGTGTTTCCACAATATTGTACTATATGTTGGTACCTTTAATTTTAATTTTAATATTCGATAATGAATGTAACTTTATGTTCAAGATGTATTAACATTATATTGATCTATTTCATCTCCAAAGCATACAATCGACATGCACTGCAATGGGTTTGGGACATTATAGGCATTTGTCTCTGGCAGAAATGACATCAACATGCTGATGCACCAAGTCATTGTGGGCGGTGGCAACAGCCACATTCAAGGTCAGATCAAGAAGAGCTGGTGGGCAGCGCACCCACCCTCAGACATAAGGAAATTTAAATGTAAAACTTAGCCACTTCAGTCTATCAATGACCTGGAACTTCGATAGGATGGCACGGTCAGAGCCTGAGCCTGCACCAGAAGCATGGGCTAGCATTGGGCCTGGCCTAAGAAAGCCATTCAATCAAAACATTCAGCAGTATTTAACAATAACAAAGCTATGATCTCGTTAATGTGTTTCACAAGAAATAGTCACAACATCCCCACAAACTACTTTATTTAGGATTTAGGTAGGTGACCACCTACCAACATGCCTACCGCAGGATCATGGATGGCACCAAGATTACTTTACTAATAGATGGCACATCATGTATTTTTATATCTAAAAACAAAAGCACAACGAATGTATTTCGCGCGTTATAGTTGAGTTTTCGTGACCGCTTCCAAATCCACTACAGTTGCACTACAGGTACTGAAATATACACTACTTCGACTACTACGTCGTATATTTGGTGGAATTAAATTAACTAAATGAAGATATAATCTATGGAAATAGAAGTTATTAATATCAAACAATACTGTCAATTTATAATAGACAAAACAATTACCAGACAAATTATATCTTGTCTCATTAATTTGGGCGTTAAATTCCTTACTGTTATACCCGTTGTTCTATTACCCTGGGCGAAACGGTCGCCGGGGCACGCCCCCAGCGACCGGCGAGGCGGGGCTGCCGGGGCGGGTGGCGGGTCCGACGGGCCAAGGGAAAGGGGAGCGGCGACCAGCCGACTGCTCCCGGCGCTGGGGCCTCGCCCTTCGTGTAGGGCGCCAACCGACACCTGAGGCGGCCTACCGACGGGGCGACCGCCCGGCCCAATCCGACGCACCAGCTGCCGGCCGTGCGGAGCCAGCCCCGGCACAGGGCCCAAGCGCTGCCCGGACCCTCAGCCGCCCTAGTCGCCTCACCATGGCCCAGACTAGAGGTACCATTTCAGCGGCGAACCAACCCGGCGTGGCGCCAAGGTCAGGGAAGCTGCGCGTGGGCACCATCAACGCCCAGTCGCTGGTGCCGAAGGTCGACCAGGTAATCGACCCCTGCTGCCGAGGGAGGCCCTCGATGCGTTATGCATATGCGAGACGTGGCTCCACTTAGATATCTTGTCACGGTTCCTCGTGTTTCTCGGGTATTATATCGTGCGGCGAGACCGACCTCCATCAACATCAGGCCGGCAAACAAGAGGAGGTGGGGTAGCCATCATCTTGAAGCAGGATATTCAGCACCAGGTGATGGACATGCCGGATGCCGACCTGCTCGAGACGCTCTGGCTGACGATTACCTGGCCGGGCGGGCGACCCAGCGTCCTTGGCGCCATCTACCGGCCGCCTGCCGGCTCAGCGCACCGAGCGGTAGACCAGCTGCAGGAACAGCTTCAACGGCGCTCATAACCCAGAAACCGATGCTTCTCCTCGGCGACATCAACATCAACGTGCTGGACACCACCTCAGCCGCCACCCACCACTACCACACCGCTCTAGCCGAACTCAGCCTGGCCCAACTGGTGCAGGAAGCCACCCACCTCCATCCCCCCCCCCCCCACGTGCCTCGACCATGTGATCACAAACATTGAGCCTACACCAATCACCACCGTCCTGAATACATGCATCAGTGAACACCAGCCTGTGATAGCGGAGGCGCCCATCGGCAGGCTGCGCAGGCGCGCCATCTACCGGCCCACCAGAAGCTGGCGCACCGCCGACTGGGACGCCATCTGTCTGGACTTCCTCCTCGCCGACTGGAACAGCCTGGACACTAGCAATGGCGTAAACCGAATGGTCGTCGACTACATGACGATCTGGACCGAGGTGCTCGACCGTCACTGTCCCGCTCGTAGCCGGCGAGTCCGTCATCCTGACTGCCCGTGGCTGACGGACAATCAACCACTGCGGGAAGTGATGGCGGAGCGGGACGCCGTGCGCGCCATCTGGAGGGCTCTGCGCACGCCCGAAGCTGCATACGAGTATCGCTGCCTGCGAAATCACGTCAAGGGCCTGCTGACCCAGGCGCGGCGCGACTACCTCGCACAGCAGCTGCTCGAAACCGATAGGCGCGCTTTCTGGCGAGGCACCGCCGCCCTCTGACGCAAACAAACAGCGTGACCTGGCGGAAAACTTTAACGCCTTCTTCTCCACGGTGGGAGCAAACATCGCCACCGTGCTCAGAGGCGACGTAACGGCCGGTCAGCTACGCCCGAGACCACCTGTCGTCGTCGCTGGAGCCTTCAAACCGCACCCGATCACCCTGCCAGAGCTGGGTCGCGCCATCTCCGCCATGAACCCCTCTGGCACCGTAGGCTTAGACGGCGTGTCGCTCAGTGCAGTTAAGCGATGCCTGCCTGTTCTCGCGCCTCACCTGCTCCGTATTGTGAACACCTCGATTGTGACCTGTGTCTTCCCAGAGGCATGAAAGGTAGCTACCGTTGTGCCCATCTTTGAATCTGGCGACGCAACCACCCCTCTAACTTCCGGCCGATTTATTTGCTTTCTCACCTGTTTAAAGCCGCAGAAAAAGTGGTTTGTGATCAGCTTTCTAGTTATCTGGCGCAAAACAACGTGCTATATAGTCAACAGTACGCTTACCGCCGTTGCCATTCCACGGAGGACGCCGTGCTCGACGCTGTCGACTGGGCTTCTCAAGCCATAGATGAAGGCGAAATTTGTTCCATAACTACAGCTGATCTTAGTAAGGCCTTCGACAGCGTCGATCATGGTGTCCTCACCAAGTTGTGATGGTATGGAATCGATCCCTCGTGGTTCGCCAGCTACCTGAGCGGACAAAGCCAGGTGGTGAGAGGCGGTAGTGCGATACCTCTGCCCGTCACGCATGGCGTACCACAGGGATATATTGCCGGACCGATCCTGTTCAGCATTCTGGTCAATGACTTGCCCTGCCACCTGTCATGCAAGGTCATTGGCTACGCCGATGGCACCCAACTGTTGGATCGAGCGAAACCGGACCACCAAAACTTAATCGCTCTCCAGACCCGCATCCAGACCACTTTGGCTACCATGGAGAGTTGGTTCAAATCGAACTCGCTAAAAATGAACCCGACAAAAACTGATTTGATCATTATTGGTACCAGGCTTAACATCAAGAAGACTCAAGACTTCCATTTGACCATTGACAACTCAACCATGTCCTCGTCCCGCTCGATCAGGCTACTCGGCGTAGTAGTTGACCCCATACTCGTGATACGGTGAGCGCCTCCACTGGCAACGGCCCCTCGCGTCGCTCCTCAGTTTGCTAGTGTTTTCGCGCGATTTTAAGTTTCGGCCACCTGCAAGATTTGCCTGGTATTCGCAAGAAGTGTTTTCGGACCGACCGAAGTGATTTTCGTGCCTCTTTCTTCCGTGTTTAATATTGTTTTCCTCATTTAGTATTTTCAATATTTGGCCATGGGCCTCGCCCGTCGAAATTCCTCTCTACCGTTTCTGGAGGAGGCTACCACCGCCGTCTCCACCAATTGCAAGGCTGCGCACTCCCCTACCGTCTCAAGTCTACCGTCGGCGTCGACAGCAGCCCGCGCGCTGGACAGGGGAGCTCTGTCCACATGGCCGACCCTCCTACCGCCATCAATCACTCGCCACCTGGCGCTCACCCGGGCAGTGGCGGCGTAAGGCGGCACCGCAGGGGGAGAAGAGCCGGCCATCGCGTCCAGGCACGTCGTCGTCACGCCATCGATGAGGAACATCAACGACGCCTGAACCAAGGCCGTGCTCTGATCCCCCTCACAGGCCCTGAATCCGCCTCTGGAACAGGGATCATGATCTCCAGTCGCCGGATCACGCCCATGGGGCGAGAACCGTCGGCTGAACCCGGCACTGGGGCACAGCCGCCCTGTCGTGTAGATTGCCAAACGCTCCCGCGCTGTCTGCTACGGCCGCCTCGGCTACCTCAACGCAACCAACCAGACCAAACAGCTATTCAAAGCCCGCTCAACATCTGTCACCTAAACATACGTTCACTCACTGCCAGACTTGAGGAAGTGAATGAACTATTAATCTCCCACAAACTCGACATATTGTGTCTGTCGGAAACATTCCTGACCGCAGAAGTGCGCACAGATTTTCTCGTTTTTCCGGGTTATAGAATTTACCGCTCCGATAGACGCCAACCTCGACGAGGAAGAGAGAAAGTGCGAGGTGGCGGCGTCGCCATCATCTGCCGTGAGTGTCTATCAGCAGAACAACTATCAATAGTGAACTCTGAACCGACAGTGGACGCCCTCTGGCTCTCAGTGACACGCCGCGGCCGAACAGTGGTAGTGGGCGCCATCTACAGGCCACCAGACAGCGCCACCAGCGGATTCATCGAAACACTCCGAGACCAGCTCCAAGATACCATGACGCGAGGCACTCCAGTCTTTCTGCTCGGCGACACAAATCTAGATGTCTCGACACCAAATTCACCAAACATTCGAAAATATCTTCAACTCTTATCTGACCTCAACCTACACCAACTCGTCAGTGAACCGACGCACCTTTTACCGAGACCAACAATTTTAGACCATATTATCACTAATCAGTCCGATCTACACTCCTCAGCCCGCGTACTCCCTGACTCACTCAGTGACCACCGGCCTGTTACCCTTTCCGTATCACTTCCAAGAATCCGCACCGTGCCCGAAGTCCGCCACATCAGACGCTGGGATCGGACAGACTGGGACAGCGTCAGTCTCGACCTCCTGCTATCCGATTGGGGTCCATTGTATGCGGCCGGCGGCGTAGACGACAAGGTAGGAGAGTTTATGCGGATATGGAACGGAGTCATCGATCGCCACTGCCCCTTGGTACAGGTGCGATCAAGTCGAAAACGAGGCTGCCCATGGTTAACACAAGATTCGGAGCTCCGCGACCTCATGGCACAGCGGGACGTGGCGAGAAAAAAATGGAGAAAACACCTCACGGATGAAAATCACGCAATCTACAGGAGGCTGCACAACAGGGTCCGCAGTCGGCTAGTACGTGCCCGCAGGGACTTTCTGTGCAGCCAACTTACCAACAATGACTATCGTAGCTTTTGGTCTAGGTTCAATCAATTTGCAAAATGTGCTGATGCGGGGAGCGCGAACGCGGATATTAAAATCAGGGGTGAGATAGCCGACCAGTTTAATGAGTATTTTGCAAGTGTCGGTTCCAACATCGCAAATGACCTGCAATCAAGTGTTCATTCTGACCAGTCTGAGCCGCGTCCTCCGACTGTTTGCACGTCTCGTTTTCAACTTCAGCCTGCCACTCTTCCCGAACTTTCAAAAGCAGTGAGTCAAATGAGTGATACCAGATCTGTTGGTCTTGATGAGGTTCCAATACTGGCGGTGCGGCGCTGTTTCGATGTTATTGGTCCCCCCTTGCTACATGTGATAAATACCTCCCTCATTAGTGGAGTTTTCCCTTCGAAGTGGAAAACGGCTTGCGTGGTCCCATTGCACAAGGCAGGAGATCGCAGTGTAGCTAGTAATTACCGGCCAATCTCTCTTCTGTCGATCCTGTCAAAAATAGCCGAACGCATTGTCTGTACGCAACTTAGCCATTATCTGCGAGTCAACCACATTCTTAGCGACAGCCAGTACGCTTATCGACGTGGCCACTCCACGGAGGACGCTATCCTCGACGCTGTCTCATGGGTCAATTCTAAGATCGACAACGGAATGCTAGCTTCAATTATGGCAATTGACCTGAGCAAGGCCTTCGACAGCGTAGACCATAGCCTCCTCCTGCAAAAATTAGAATGGTATGGTATATCATTTCACTGGTTTGCCAGCTACCTTAGAGGACGCGAGCAGATGGTTCGTGGCAGCTCAGTGGTCCGTCCAGTGAATCATGGTGCCCCGCAGGGGTCTATCATCGGCCCTATTCTCTTCAGTCTACTTGTAAATGATATTGCGGGTTTTCTCGCTCATGGTCGACTACTATGTTATGCTGACGATACGCAGCTGCTCGATTGCTCGCCATCTGACAGTGACAGTCTGTCACAGCTAAAAATCCGCCTGGAAGAATCAGCAACATCAGTGCAACAATGGTTCAAAAATAACTCTCTGAAAATGAACGCAACAAAAACCGATTTCATCATTCTTGGAACCAAACAAAGGGTGGAAAAAGCGTCGAACTTCCAGTTTGATCTGTCTGGCACCACACTTCAGTCATCACATGCCATACAAATATTAGGAGTCACCATTGACCAGACCCTGTCCTGGGACCAGCAAATCTCTACCGTGGTGCGTCGATGCTATAGCATCCTCATCTCCCTGAACAGATTTCGGCGTCACTTCACACCAAGAGCTCTCATCACAATCATTCAAGCCCATGTATTCTCTCAAATAATTTATTGCCTTCCCGTTTGGGGTGGAGCAGCTGACTATCAATTGAATCGGATTCAAAAGGTGATTAACTTCGCAGCTCGAGTGGTCACAGGTGCAAGGCGCCGGGATCACATTACTCCAACGCTGAACGCACTGCACTGGAACCGGATCGGCGAACTAATCGAGCACCGTGACTGTATCAAGGTGTATCGAGCCCTCACAGACCAAAATACCCCATCCGCAGTAAGAGCAATGTTCACCCCCCGATCAGATGTTGCCATGCGGGACACCAGGCTGACGGACACGGCGCAACTCCACCTGCCGAGGGTACGGCTGACCGGCACTCAGCGCTCATTTGTGTACAGAGCAGCGGCCGCATGGGACACTCTTCCAACAGAGACCATGAATGCCCAAACTCTGGGGAGCTTCAAAGTGGCACTACGAAAACGAAAGCCTCATCAGTAAACTGTCATCTGTATTGCACTATGAAATGGATGTATCTTCCTGTATATTATAGGGTATTGTGCTATGTGTGAACCTATGTATATGCTGCCTAACCTATGTAGAAGCTGTCAAACCGATGTCCCGAAAAACTATGTTCGCATGGATGGACTGGTTAATACAATACAATACAATACTGCCCTGGGAAGATCATATTAGTCAGGTCGTCAAAAAATGCAACACTATCCTGATCTCCCTTTATCACTTTCGGCATCACTTCACCCAGGAAACTCTAAAACTTCTCATCCAAACACACGTCTTCCCTTATATTCTTCACTGTCTTTCGGCGTGGGGAGGCGCTACTAAAACTCAACTGTCTCGGATCCAAGAAGTCATCAACTTCGCCGCAAGTGTCGTGACAGGTGTGAGGCGGGGTGACAGGATCAGTCCAGCACTCCGGGCTCTAGGATGGCACAGGCTGGAGCAGCTGGTTGAGGACCGAGACATGGTGAAGGTTTTCAAGGCGCAGCACTTTGAGAGATCGGCCCTCCAGCGGTGCGTGATATGTTTGTCCTCAGGTCTGCGGTGTCTCAGCGAGACACCCGTGCGTCCGATGCCGGTCAGCTTCACCTGTCTCGGTGTCGTCTGGAACAGACCCGGAGGTCGTTCCGCCACTGCGCGGCCGTGGCATGGAACAGACTGGCGACAAATGTTACCAGCAGTGTCTCAGTTGCGACTTTCAAACGTGCTATTGTTACGTTGCGACGGTGAAAACTGCCCTAGCGTTCTTTGAGTCGTGGAATGTCATTTGTAGGTGTCACTTGAATGCTGTATTGGTTGTCACATTGTATTGCTGCAGCGAAATGTAAGGAGCCCAGAATAGCCACTTGTGGATGGGTCTCAACAAATACATGAACATGAACCCCAATAATGCTGAATGCATCCAAATCGCAATGAGAATGAAAATAAATACCAAAGAAATGCTAGTTACATTGGTCGTAACGTTTCGCAGCAGGTTACATTACAACGACATATTTCACAGCCCATACCAAAATTCCCACACTGAATATATGTTGGTATTGGTAACGATACAAAATTGCAACAGATGCAAAAATAAGCATGATGTAAAAATCAAGTCCCCAAATGTATCGCCAACAGAAAGTAGGACGTGAATCAAGCAATGTCAAACAGTATAATTGAGCGCACCGCGTGGAATGTGCAATGTGCATAGCATAACCCGCACGAACAAACATACGCAAGTACTATGCTTTATATTTCAGTGACTACATGTCATATAGCACCCAATGAACAAAGTTAGATAAAGGAAGCCAATAACTTCATATTTGTGACAAACCACTAGACAATGTATCACGCCATACGAATTCAAAACGAAAGACCAGAGCAAAGGTTTGAAGAGCGCCATACGCTACTATGTATTTGAAGGTTGTCACTTGAACTTATTCAAAGCACATCGTAAAAGTAACACCAGGCCAGCAAGAGCTGAGTATAACACACACGAATAAGATGCTCGCTTCACAGTAAGTCATGCAACTCCAGACATGTGCGCAATTCGTTTCACCAATTGATTTACTGTTGCAAGCTGGCACCACAGTGCAGAGTACACACTACACAAGCAAAAGCATACCAGCCGTTCCACTTCAGCGGCCAAACAAGGCTAAAGCGACGATAAACGAAGTCCCAAGCAGCCATTAATCATACTCAGATATTCTCCATTCGATGAGGAGTGGTCATGCCACCGATTCGCCAACGCAGCAGAATGCAGCCAAGTCCGCCACTGCCGCTTCACCTCGCGTCGCACGGGTTCGCCCGCTGGTCTCTCCCGTCCAGTCGCAGCCAACTACTACCTCAGGTACTTCCTATCACAGCCCAGGCCCAGCCACCGCACTGACACACACAGGCGAGAACGCACGCACGACGGACGCATCTACGCACGTGCCCACGCACCAACACACACACACACACACACACACACGTGCAAAGAGTCGCACGCCTGGCTGGGAACCGTCAGTTGCAACTGATCTGCATTACATCTCACAACAGAGTCCGCCGGGCTTCAGTGCCAGCGGACTTCCGCGCGATCCGCTATCCCGGTGACCCTGATTAGCAGATTCAAAGTCCCTCGCCAGTCGGTCGGTCAACGCGTAGCTGCACTGTTTCTCCTCACAGTCCGTAATATCACTTTAGCCGCGATGTATAGTATACAGAGCCCCGACAACAGTTCGGCGGCGCTATGATCAGAGCTGCCACTATTAAACCCACGTACACACGAGCAATGGGCATCTATTGGGCATAGAGCTGCCACTATTAAACCCACGTACCCACGAGCAGTGGGCATCGGTTACCCAATCGTGCTGTCGCCTGGGGTAGAGGCCTTCTTTGCCTGCGATGGGTATTTATCAGGCATATGACATATGAGATTATCTTTTCGCCAACAGACCTCAACTTTCTGGATAACCTTTCTTAGTAGGGTTCCTGGAAAGTTGGCAGGCTGACTGAGCTGGTGGGTCGTTTCAGGTAGCGCGTTTAAATGCGGAACAAGGCGGGTAGCCGCGAGCAAAAACAGTGGCAGCTCTAGCAGGCGTGGTAGCAGATCATAGCATGCCGACCGACAGCGCCTTCGCTATGCTAACCGACAGCGCCTTCGGCACCGAGCAAAACCCTAAAGCACCCCACCGCATCGCCACCCAGCGCGCCAACCACAAGCCAGCACAGCACGCGTCACACAACCAAAACAACTGGTAACCGCACATCTTGTCTAACAGCTCCCATAGCGACAAACTCACTCCTCACTGAACGGGTAGCCAACACGGGTGACGGCCAGTCGCCGTCAGTGCGGCCACTAAGCCCACAAAACTCCACCAGCCTATGAACCTCAACGGCGCAGAGCCCGCCGTACCAAGCAGCGCAGAGCCCGCATTACTTGCCACTTCACTGAGACCCACGACCATCGTCATACGAACACACGAACACCGTCCCACGAACACACGAACATCGTCCCACGAACACCGTCACACGAACGCACGAACACCGTCATACGAACACCGTCACACGACCACCGTCACAAGAACACCGTCCCACGAACACCGTCACACGAACACAGTCACACGAACACCGTCACACGAACGCACGAACACCGTCCCACGAACACCGTCCCACGAACACCGTCACACGAACGCACGAACACCGTCCCACGAACACCGTCACACGAACACCGTCACACGAACGCACGAACAGTCACACGAACACCGTCACACGAACACACGAACACCGTCACACGAACACCGTCACACGAACACCGTCACACGAACACCGTCACACGAACACCGTCACACGAACACCGTCACACGAACACCGTCACACGAACGCACGAACAGTCACACGAACACCGTCACACGAACACACAAACAACGTCCCAGACCTCGCACTTAGCGCAGAGCCCCGCCCAGTCCCAAAGGCGTCGTCTGCGCACCCTTTCACTGACAGTATCTGCGATGGAGCGGTCACGTTCCACCACTGAGGCAGCCAGGCTCGCTCGTCCACCACTCAGGCAGCCAGGCTCGCTCGGCCACCACTCAGGCAGCCAGGCTCGCTCGGCCCCCACTCAGGCAGCCAGGCTCGCTCGGCCGCTACTGAGGCAGCCAGGCTCGCTCGGCCCCCACTCAGGCAGCCAGGCTCGCTCGGCCCCCACTCAGGCAGCCAGGCTCGCTCGGCCACCACTCAGGCAGCCAGGCTCGCTCGGCCACCACTCAGGCCGCCAGGCTCGCTCGGTCACCTGTGTCTGTCCCCGGCGATACGGCCGAGCCGCCCGCTGTCTCTCCCCATCGATCAGTGTCCAGGCCCACTCTCACAGCGTCCAGCCCAAGCCGGGTCAGGTGTCACGTAACTTAACCCGACCCGACCTAACTCTTTCCACAGCTGCCGCGTGCCGACTCAGCTTTTGAATGCGATGAAGTTTTTCAGCGCGGGCGGCAGGGGCAGCTGTGGCACCCCGCTGCCCACCATATGCTGCAGAATCACCTCGCGGCACGAGCTCATCAGCGACTGAACTGTCGGTGGGAAAACACAACAGACGTCACCACTTACAGGGCATGGTTCGGCTCGAGCATACGATTTAAAACTAAAATGGCATTCTTGTAATCTGGGGAAGTGCACAGACTTTCACATTTTCTGGTAGAAAATTTGAAACAATTGTTATATTTCTAGTCCTTTTGTGTAAAAGTATAATAGTTTACACGGAGAAAGTGATTTGTCTCCCAACAATACATGACATTCTGTTGAACTTGAGAACGAGCATCATTCGTTCCCAAATGTAATCCTGAACTGCTGCTACTTATAACCCGTTACTTTTGGTCGCAAATCGCAATAGGTCCCGTTACCTTTGGTCGCAATAGGTCCCGTTACCTTTGGTCGCAATAGGTCCCATTACTTTTGGCCGCAAATCGCAATAGGTCCCGTTACCTTTGGTCGCAATAGGTCCCGTTACCTTTGGTCGCAATAGGTCTCGTTACCTTTGGTCGCAATAGGTCCCGTTACCTTCGGTCGCAATAGGTCCCGTTACCTTTGGTCGCAATAGGTCCCGTTACCTTTGGTCGCAATAGGTCCCGTTACCTTTGGTCGCAATAGGTCCCGTTACCTTTGGTCGCAATAGCTCCGATTACCTTTGGTCGCAAATCGCAATAGGTCCCGTTACCTTTGGTCGCAATAGGTCCCGATACCTTTGGTCGCAATAGGTCCCGTTACCTTCGGTCGCAATAGGTCCCGTTACCTTCGGTCGCAATAGGTCCCGTTACCTTTGGTCGCAATAGGTCCCGTTACCTTTGGTCGCAATGACCTACACCGTTGTCGCGCTCTAAGCCCCAATATCAGCCAAACCCGCCACCCCACTCTCCGCCACCCCACTCTCTGCCAAGCCACCACTCACCTCCATACAGCTGTACGATCCTGATGAGCTTGGTCGAGCCATACACATCCACGACAGCATGTAGGGGCCCTGCCTGCATCGGGATATCCTTCTGAACCACGCCCTGGTCGTCGCCGTTCACTATCAGATGCATATCCGCCACGTCTCCTCCAACGCGAGGCACGTACATGACCCCCAGCCGGGAGCCGACGTCGGTCGGGAGGACCCCGCTGCCGGCCGGCGCACGCAGCGCCGCGCGCGGCACCGCCTTGAACGCCGTGCGGAGGTACGCTGGGTCGCCGGCTGGTGGCGGGCGGGCGGCGCGCGCGGCGGCCGTGTCGGCAGGCTTGTTGACTGCGACCAGCCAGGAGCCACGGAGGTTGACGAGGTCGGGCAGACCGTACGAGGGTAGAGAGAAGCCGCAGTCGGGGTTCAGCTGGGTCAGACCGAGACGAAGGTGGCCGCTCCAGCCTGGCTCCGTCTGATGGGCCCGGAGGAGCGGGGTCAGAACATGTTACCTTTGGTACCTCGCGTGTTTATGCTTAAGGCGAGCCACGACCATAAGCATAAACACGCGAGGTAAACACAGCAAACAGTTAAATGGTCACAGGTCTGCATGCTCAGATCACGGACATGGCATTGATTCATTTTGATGCCACCAAGGAAACGCTTCACGCCCTCTCAGACCAGACCCTAAAAATCCATCCCCTGTGCTCCTCCCATTCCCCACCGAACTAACACCAGCCCCCACCTTCTCGATCTCGACGCAGAAGATCTCTCCGGGCATGAGCGCGCGCTGGCTGAAGGTGATGGCGTTGGCGAAGCTGGCCTTGCGGTAGGCAGCCGTGTTGTCGTCACACAG
The DNA here is from genome assembly GCA_036785665.1 of Chirona hameri. NCBI lineage: Eukaryota > Metazoa > Arthropoda > Thecostraca > Balanomorpha > Balanidae > Chirona > Chirona hameri. Next base: position 45,809 of record JAXIVJ010005234.1, on the reverse strand, counting down.
GATGATGTTGGAGCCGTGGTGGCGGTGGAAGTGGCGCGTGCGCGGCAGCAGGGGCTGCACGTGCGACGCGGCGCCCAGGCCGGGCAGCGCTGGCAAGTCGCCTGGCGGCCGATCCATCGCTGCCAGACAGTGGAGCAGACAAAACAGTCAGATACCCAGACACCCAGCAGTGGTGGCAGAGGAGAGGCTACACTGATCAGAGGAGAGGCTACACTGATCAGATACCCAGACACCCAGCAGTGGTGGCAGAGGAGATGCTACACTGATCAGAGGAGAGGCTACACTGATCAGAGGAGAGGTTACACTGATCAGATACCCGTGGCAGAGGAGAGGCTACACTGATCAGATACCCAGACACCCAGCAGTGGTGGCAGAGGAGAGGCTGCACTGATCAGATATCCAGACACCCAGCAGTGGCGACAGAGGAGAGGCTACACTGATCAGAGGAGATCGCCCGGCGGTGGCGACAGTGGAGTGGCTGCACTGATCGGGGGAGTGGCTCCACTGATCAGAGGAGTGGCTGCACTGATCAGAGGAGATCGCCCGGCGGTGGCGACGGTGTAGTGGCTCCACTGATCAGAAGAGTGGCTCCACTGATCAGAGGAGATCGCCCGGCGGTGGCGACAGTGGAGTGGCTCCACTGATCAGAGGAGTGGCTCCACTGATCAGAGGAGATCGCCCGGCGGTGGCGACAGTGGAGTGGCTCCACTGATCAGAGGAGTGGCTCCACTGATCAGAGGAGATCGCCCGGCGGTGGCGACAGTGTAGTGGCTCCACTGATCAGAGGAGTGGCTCCACTGATCAGAGGAGATCGCCCGGCGGTGGCGACAGTGTAGTGGCTCCACTGATCAGAGGAGTGGCTCCACTGATCAGAGGAGATCGCCGGCGGTGGCGACAGTGTAGTGGCTCCACTGATCAGAGGAGATCGCCCGGCGGTGGCGACAGTGGAGTGGCTCCACTGATCAGGGGAGTGGCTCCACTGATCAGAGGAGTGGCTCCACTGATCAGAAGAGATCGCCCGGCGGTGGCGACAGTGGAGTGGCTCCACTGATCAGAGGAGATCGCCCGGCGGTGGCGACAGTGGAGTGGCTGCACTGATCAGAGGAGATCGCCCGGCGGTGGCGACAGTGGAGTGGCTCCACTGATCAGAGGAGATCGCCCGGCGGTGGCGACAGTGGAGTGGCTGCACTGATCAGAGGAGATCGCCCGGCGGTGGCGACAGTGGAGTGGCTCCACTGATCAGAGGAGATCGCCCGGCGGTGGCGACAGTGGACTGTGGAGTGGCTCCACTGATCAGAGGAGATCGCCCGGCGGTGGCGACAGTGGACTGTGGAGTGGCTCCACTGATCAGAGGAGATCGCCCGGCGGTGGCGACAGTGGAGTGGCTCCACTGATCAGAGGAGATCGCCCGGCGGTGGCGACAGTGGAGTGGCTCCACTGATCAGAGGAGATCGCCCGACGGTGGCGACAGTGGAGTGGCTGCACTGATCAGAGGAGATCGCCCGGCGGTGGCGACAGTGGAGTGGCTGCACTGATCAGAGGAGATCGCCCGGCGGTGGCGACAGTGGAGTGGCTCCACTGATCAGAGGAGATCGCCCGGCGGTGGCGACAGTGGAGTGGCTCCACTGATCAGAGGAGATCGCCCGGCGGTGGCGACAGTGGAGTGGCTCCACTGATCAGAGGAGATCGCCCGGCGGTGGCGCCAGTGGACTGTGGAGAGGCTCCACTGATCAGAGGAGATCGCCCGGCGGTGGCGACAGTGGAGAGGCTCCACTGATAAGAGGAGATCGCCCGGCGGTGGCGACAGTGGAGTGGCTTCACTGATCAGAGGAGATCGCCCGGCGGTGGCGACAGTGGAGTGGCTCCACTGATCAGAGGAGATCGCCCAGTGGTGGCGACAGTGGAGTGGCTAGTGGCTAGACACTGTAGCAGATTGTTGTGCTGTCAGTGAATATCTTCAAGAAACTCTGAACTTTGGAAAGGTCATTGGGGCCGTTTCATTTTCTCCACTGGTTGTTGCAGCACCTCAACTAAAATCAGTTGAGCCTCCACCAACCTCAACCTGTTGAGCAAAACCTCAACTGCATAGCCAGTGGCAGAGGATCTTGGAGGATAGTTTATGTTAGGTGACCACAGTTCTGGCGCACTCACAGTTCTGGCGCACCGTCACAGTGGTAGCATGGACAGTGGCATGCTGTCCATGCCGTTTGTTTACATTGAGAATATTAGCAGTCAGTTCATGCACGCCTCTCTATCATGCTTAGTCCAGTGAAATGAAACCTCTGCTGGATGCAGGCAAAGAAGCAGGCCTACCGTTACAGGAAATAGTTCACCTTGGATTTTTTTCTTCTCCCAAACACGATTTGATTGTTTTTTAATACAATTTCTTTATATATTGTAAAAATGGCCTTATATCACGCCGGTTCAGGACAGAAGGCCATACATTATTTGTGTTTATCAAAACTATATGCATACTCTCTGAGTCAGAGTCCTGACGTCACACGAATTGAAAAATGGTTCAGTCAATCAGATTCTAAAGTAGTCGCGTAAGGATAGACTCGCACTAGAGATGTGCCGGCCGGCGGTTCGCTTGCTAGCACCAGCTGCAAGATGATTGGCTGATGGTATAGCCTCTGCCCGGGCTAGATAGATCCAGCACCACATTCTTTTGCCAGCACCGCATTCCTTCGCGAAAAAACAAAACAAATATATTCGGCTGGAGTCTTTTCAGTCAAGAAAACTTGCAGATAGGGGTTTCCCAACACGGGCTACAAAACCGCTATCTCAGTTTAAAACTAATGTTGAAGGTGAACTATTTCCTTTAAGGGAGTAAGTTAAAGTAGGATTAACTATCAAAACTCTGGACTCCAAAAATGGGAATTGCATGCTATTGGTGGCGTATAAGCCCTCAAGTACCATTACACTAACAATAGGCAATAGCATGAAAGTTGTGGCATGTCACAGAAGTTTGCCCTAGGCCCAAGGCTGTATAAACCAGGTAGAACACTCCGGCCGAAAAAGTGGTGACAAACACTAATTTAGTAGCCGCGACCCCCGAGTCGCTGTGACGGAGAAGGCGGGAGACGCGGCCGGCCGGCCGCCGCACACAACGCGTGCGCGCGTGCCTGAAGCTTAGATCGCGCTTAGTTTCTTTGTTTACCGGTCGATTGCAAAACTTAGAGAATGTAATCTGTCACAAATCAACGCTCTGCCAGATGCCGCTGAAAAATGCAATCAGACCAATATTTACTGTTATATGTGCGCAAAGTTCAACGATTAGGACTTAGGTACGGCCGATGTCCCATCGACTGCCGCTCGAAACGATGATAAGTGTATTTTGATGCCATTACCTGGGGTGCAAAATGTGAATGTATCGCAATTAATTGCCTAGGGAGACATAAAGCCTCATCAACTATATTGTATTTGCTTGGCATTGTTATTCCTTCTCGTGACATAGTACAGGCGCGGATCCCAGATTTCGGACAGTGGGGCGCGGATCCAAGATTTCGGACACACAAAAAGTTGCGCCCTACGCGCGCTTGGCGGGCGCGACATGGTCGCGACCCGGGCTCGGGGGGGGGGGGGGGCTTCTAGCGCTCCCTATACTTTTCGTATAGCTGAATCTTTGGGAAATTTATGAAATGGTATAGGATCTGAATTGTGATCTTGATCAACTTTTTTGGCATGTCAGTCGTTGCTGCACCCCCGACGGCGCAAAAAGGCATGTCCTGTAACGCATAAGTCTCATTATTATCATTGATTTTACAGTCATTACTAGACACTTGGCAATTTGTGTTCATTAGTGCAATCCACAGGCCCACAGCACAGGACCAGTAGCATTAGGTACTACTCAGTGGCGGCAGATAAGGGATGGGGTGGGGACACAAACATATGATTTTGACTCCCCCATACATTTGCAAGAGGGACCCTCCAAGAAGTTGGTTCGATTTTTCCTTTTGATCGAACCAATGGCCCAGGGCCCCAATGTGCCCCAGCCAGCCTAAGGGCCCTTCTAAGGCCGACAGAAGGCCCTCAGTCGGCCTGAGGGGGACCCTCGGTAGGACATGAGGGGCCCTTAGAAGGGCTGAGTCTTCAACATGGGCCCAGGGTCCTAGCATTGGGAAATTTGGGTGGAAAACGACACCCTATGGAATACTATTTTTCCACTCTTTTCCCAAAGTTTTCTTCTTTATTTTCCACTCCTTATTCTAAAATGTATTGGATAATCTGAGCTCTATACTGATGTATGGATGTAATGATAGGACAAGACAGGGAAAGACAGGTCAAAATTGGCATAGATAATAACTCATTCTGGCGAGTGGGTAGGGGACATTGATAAAGCGGAATACAATGGCTTTTGGTTGAATTTTCCACTCTTTATGCTTATTTTTAGTCATAATTATCCATTCTACACCCAAGCTCCAAAGCAATCCTAGGACCCTGCATGGGCCTGTCCAACGTTTTTTTGTGTGACCATTTAGCAGCCCTGCAAAAATATAGTGGCCTAAATCTGAGGAGATAACATTTCGCTGCATTTTTTTGTGGGGGGACCTTTGGCCATGGGAGGGGGCCCTTTTACAGAGGGGCCCCCTGGGACCTGGGTTTCTTTGCCCCTCCATCCGAAAATATGATCCGCCGCCAATGGTACTACTCAGAATGGTGTCTCAAAACCCAAGTAATACCGATATCAGTCACATTGGTATGGAGTCTGTTTATATAAGGTGACACAATCTATGGGTTTACGTCCTTGAAAAATACCAAAATATAGCTAACCTACTCCTACAGCCTCATGTCAACAATTTTTGCAGATGTCCTCAGCAAAGAACACATATTTGGGTGTAAATTTTAAGCTTATGAGGTATTCTGGGAAAATATTGCTATGTCAACCGATACAATTATTATTTCAACTTTCATATACACCTTTAAATATTGTCTTACACTTCATAAAACTAAGTAAATGCATAAAAAGGCACACACACACACACACATACATTGCCACTGAACCAATATGGCAGACCCGTTGAAATGTAAACAAATGATTCTCCCCAGGTTTCACGTCATCACAACCTGACCAATCACCATCGAGCTTGCTCAAGACTGATTGGTCAATACTAGCCGATATCCAAAAGTCCTATCATCGGACACATCCTAACCCAACTTGTAAATTTTCATGCTATCAGAGTGCAGATGATTAAAATGCACAGTGCTTTGGTGTGTATGTAATGCATTGTTTAAATTCTGATAGCATGAAAATTCCAGGGTGAGGTCCCCTCAGCCTGACAAAGCAGGACTTCTTCCAGGCAGCTCCCTCCACAAGTACAAGAGGTCACCCCATGAAGGTAGCAAAGCCAAGAGCACAGTCAAGAGTGTGTAGAAACCACTGGAGTATCTGTGCGATAAATGACTGGAACTCTGTCTGCCCATGTAGCGCTAGTGCAGTCAACAAATTATTTCAAGAACCGCTTGACAAGCATTGGTCTGGTCATATTTATGATATTCCTGTCCAGGCTAGAGCAATTAACAGAGATCATAGGAGCTTGATGAGAACGAGTCCATCAAGCCTTTGGCCTCCCAAAGTCCTGCCAACAGTATGGTAAGGTAAGGTAAGGTAAGGTGAGGATGTGTCCAAGCTTACAGCAGTTAACCGTAATGAATCAAGCTGTTTGTCAAAATTGAAATGTTAGAGAAAAACAAAGCACTGCAACTGGAGACAAAAACTTAATTTCATATCCTACACACATCACTACATGCCACTAGCGAAAAGAATCAAACAAACATTTCCAAAAGCAGGTAAATACTCACTGTGCTATTAAAACTAAAGAAATATGCAGTCAAACAACGGCTCACTCCGCTTCACATATATTTTCCAAAACAATCATAACACATACATGTGATTGCAACAACGGGTCAGTATAAACAAGGTTGTGGTAAACTTCCGGTGACTCCTGTGCAGGGGGGTGTCTCCGCTCCTTCAACATTGGTAAAAAGTGTGACAACCGCGAGCAGCTCCAGCATCTTGCCCGTGTTTATCAGATCTACTCATAAGCTATATTTGGCTATCAGCTAGTATTAACCAATCAGTCTTGAGCAAGCTCGACGGTGATTTGCCAGGTTGTGATGACGTGAGGGCGGGGGAGAATCATTTGTTTACATTTCAACGGGTTCGCCATAATAACCATATTGGTTCGCTGGCAATGTACGGGCGTGTGTGCGTGTGCATTTTAAGCCTGTTTTACTTATTTTTTATGAAGCGTAAGACAATATTTAAAGGTGTATATGAAAGTCGACATAATAATTGTATCTGTCAACATAGCAGTATTTTCCCAGAACACCTCATAAGCTAAAACTTTACACCCAAATCTGTGTTTTCTTTAGCTGAGGACATCTGCGAAAATTGTCGACATAAGAGGCTGTAGGAGTAGGTTAGCTATATTTTTGTATTTTTCAAGGACGCAAACCCATAGATTGTGTCACCTTATATACACAGACTAGAAAATTCATACCAATGTGACTGATATCGGTATTACTTAGGTTTCGAGACACCATTATGAGTAGTACTAGTGGCGGCGGATCGTATTTTCGGATGGTAGGCAAAGAAACCCAGAGGGCCTCCTCGGCAAAAGGACCCCCTCCCACGGCCAAAGCCCCCCCCCCAAACAAAACAAAAATGCCGCGAAATGGTATCTCCTCGGATTTAGGCCACTATATTTTGCAGGGCCTCTAAATGGTCGCAAAAAGAACGTCGGACAGGCCAATGTTGAAGTCTCAGGCCTTCTGAGGGCCCCCTCATGGCCTACCGAGGGTCCCCCTCAGGCCGACTGAGGGCCTTAGAAGACCCATCAGGCTGGCTGGGAACACATCGAGGCCTGTGTCATTTTTTCGGTCAAAAGGAAAAATAATTGCGATACATTCACATTGTCCACGCCGGGTAATGGCATCAAAGATACACTTATCATCATTTCGAGCGGCGGTCGTACCTAATCGTTGAACTTTGCGCAGATATAACAGCAAATATTGGTCTGATTGCATTGTTTTCAACGGCATTCGGCAGAGCGGTTGATTTGTGACATATTACAAGTTTTGCAATCGATCGGTAAGCAAAGAAACTAAGCGCGATCTAAGCTTCAGGCACGCGCACATTCATGTTGTGTACGGCGGCCGGCCGGCCGCGTCCCCCGCCTTCTACGTCACAGCGACTCCGGGGTCGCAGCTACTAAATTAGTGTTTGCCACCACTTTTTCGGCCGGAGTGTTCTACTTGGTTTATACAGCCTTGCTCCTGTATATTCAGTGTTAGTGTGACACCATAGGTGCAGGCATCTAACCGGCGTAGGCGCAATGCTAAATTCAGATCGTTTCTGTATCGTAATGTTTACACGTAGCAGTTGGGTATATTGATTAACTTACCATTTAAAAAATCAATGTTTCTCACTCACTCGCCTCTCTTTAGCGGTCGATTGCCATTTGCCGCTCCAGTCCTTCCCAGGCGCGGATCCAGGATTTCGGTCAAGGGGGGGGGGGGGGGGGCGCCACAACAAAAAGTTGCGCCATACGGGCGCGTTTGTATGGCGCGACCCGGGCTCAGGGGGAGGAGAACACCCCCCCCACCTGGATCCGCGCCTGCTTCCGTCGCCAGATCGCGGGTCACGGCTCAGTCGCCGCGCTGAGAAATTCAGTGAGGTGCGCTGAAGCGCCCCAGTATACCCACGGTCATATTATAGTATACTCATCACAATGACTGAACACCATATATAAGGATTAAGCACCTCCATGCATCTTTCACCAGAATCATGATTGTATTTGCTGTGCCGTTGCCCAAACGGGAACCGCTCTCAAGGCTCAAAATACAACTTTTCTGACTTGTTTACACAGGGTCTTCGCAGGTCACGGCTTTAGGTGAGGTCAAACGTACGAACCCAACTCAAAACAAGTTATAGGGAACACTTACCAATACAAACCTAATGATTTGAAGTTTACCATATGGCAGGTCAACAGGAACTACAACTACAAGGATGAAACATCAGATTTGGTGTCAGGGACCTAAGTTCGGGTCACTTCCGTGATCTTCACATCGCGCCATATATCATTGGGACAATGCACAACACATCATCACGATAATACCTATTGGACCATTCATCTTTTATAGAGCATGTCAATGCCGTTCAAATGCCATTCTTGATGATCCCAGTACAAGTTGTGCTGTGCCCCCTACATCACATCATCGGAGTCAATCTGCAACAGGCGGAAATCTCACAGGCCCAGCCAGACGCGGGGCGGGTCGGCATTCGGCAAGCTGGCACAGTGGTACGCTCGCTGCTCCCTTTACCGGTAATCGAGGTTCGATTTTCCAGTGGACTTCCTGTAAAGGCGATTCACATTTGATTGATATCTGCGGATTCCTATGAATATGTAAGTTCGACGACGATATATTCGCAGAAGCACGCGTAACCAGAAGAATGGTCACCCACATCGCCAAGTCCGCCATCTGCGACAAACAACTGCGACTCGACCACTATATGAGTTACGCGTCAGCTACCTCATGAAGCAAACAAGAACAAACATCAGCAGAGGATACAGCTGGGTGACGTTGACAAGAGATATCACACTGGTGCATCACGAAGCTGGTCATCACTGGGCAATGGGTATTGCTATCAGCCATCTCAGGCGATGATTTGAACGCTGGATGGTAGTGATGGAATTCTGTAATAAGTGATAACGTTCCTCTACACCGCCCACATCATCCAGGCGACGCCGTCTGTTGACTTCGGTGGAATTGGACGGCTTTGTCCTCATACCGCACATTGACCCCACCCACTCCTGTGACGTCACATCATTGTCACACCACGTCACACGTCACCACATCATTGTCTAGACGTCTCTTCAGCGTAATGGCCTTTGTTGCACTTGGCCACGGAATAGGTGCCGTCTGTGACGGTTATGTCCGAAATCTCCCGTATTTGAGTGACGAAACGCATCACTAGGATGGTGAACTGTCTTATTGCTGTTCTAATGGTATCACGGCGCTAGCTGTCCGAATCCACCCTGGCGACTTTGTACGATGGAACATCGTCGTCGTCTTCCAGCATTTCGCGCATGCGCCGTTTGTACGCCTGCGGCAGTCAAGAGTTAGTCAGTCAAGTGTCAGCATATTGGACAGATAGAAGACGACATGAACCTCATGTAACACAAGTCAAAGATGCGATCTAACTGTATTTTCGTTTTTGACTTATTGGCACACTCGGTGACATAAGCAAGTGATCGCACATCTTGTATGCACTTTCGCCCTGGTGGGGTGGGGTGGGGGTCATTTTGACCTCCCCGAGTTTTTTGGGAATAGCGGTAAATTTTGGAACAGCTGTTTGGGCATCAATTACCCACATTGTGTAATAATATTGACCCCAGGTCATCTCAGGTCAGGTCACCAGGTCACGTCAAGTGACCTTACGTCCACAAATGTTCGTGGTCGTGTCAAAGCCACAGTGCTTGTCCGAGAGATTTGAAACTTACAGGATTTCATAAGGTCATAAGTACCTACAATTAGTACATCTCGTTTTTTTTTTCGGTGACCTAAGGTCAGGTCAATTTCGTGACCTCGCAATTATAAGTCAATGGGAAAATATACAAATGCTTCATATTCAGAGAATATGCATTATATCAGGTAAATTCCTTCCGAATCATGTTATTTTAGTTCATTCTTGATGACCCAGGTGCTGCTAAGTGACCTCTGTAAGGTCAGCTGAGGTCATCTGAGGTTACCAGCCATTTTTGCCAATAACTCTTGATATAATAAATATAGAGGCGTGCGAATGGCACCACTGTGTTTGTCTCGTCAAGACGCATCACCCCATATGCAGCATGACCTACCTGGGTCATCAAATGACCTTGACCTGAGGTCAAATTTTGAAGTTGACCTAACCAGGTCACCATTCCCGATATATTTGGGAGTTTCTGGAGCAACATCCTATACATGGAAAATTTGACCTTTGATGACCTCTGGTGTCTGGTGACCTCAATATTAAGCTAAGCCAAACACATGCTCGACGTAACTTCGAATGTTCTTGTCGAGAGCTTTCGAACGTTTTTTTCTCGCGTCTTTCTATATCTTTTAGTTTTCGAGTTAGTGTGTGTGTGTGGGGGGGGGGGGGGGGTCACTTTGACCCCACTCCCCCCCCCCCCACACCAGGGCGAAGGTGGCTCAGAGGCTTACCGGGGCGCGAGTTAAAACGGCATACTTTCGACTTCCGTGGTGAATCAAAACGTCTGCACCCAATACAGGAAACTGAATAACGTGAAATAATGCACTACTTCTTTACATTTGGCAAGACCACAAATGACTTATAATTCTTATGAACAAGTTACGCGGGTTAGACTGTAACGGATCACATATTTTAGAACATCTGAAATGTCAAGCATCGACTTCAGCGTACCTGGCTCTCCGGATTGTTGTCCTGGTTGCGACACTTCTCCAGCTTGCGCTCCACCTGCTTGACCACGTCGCGCTGTGGCTGCTCGACCATCTTCACGAGCAGACGAATCTTCCGCACGGCCTCTACCAGCGCCTGCAGCTGCGGTCGCGCAGCAGACGCCAGCAACTGTGACGTCACGTACGCGTCCAGGTTCTCCTGCACGCGGCTCACTGCATACAAGATGGCGGCCAGCGCGATCTGCGCAGGCGCGAACAGCAGCACGGCGTGCGTAAAGAAGACGGCCTCGAGGAACTCGTCGATGATGGGCCGCAGCCGGTCGGGGTTCTGCAGATTCGGACAGCGGGTCTTGATGTCGATCAGGAGTCCTTCGACGGGCCGGAACGGGTTGTGGACGGTCAGGTGGTAGTGAACGCCGTGCATCACCGTCAGTTCGTTGTTGAGGATGATGTCGGTCGCCTTCTCCTTGTCACCCTTAACGTTGGCGACAAACTGGCCGATGGACACGTTGAACTCCTCCACCTTGCAGGCGAGGTAGACGCAAGTCACCAGAATGCCCTTCGGATGGAAATCCATCACCGAACTGTGCATGTAGAAGCGCTTGAAGTAGTTGCTGGCGGTTCCGGACACCGCCTTCGGCATCGGTGGCTGGAATACCTTGCAGAAGTCGCGCAGGTGACATTCGTAGTATTGGGTGATGATTTTTTCCTCAGCGGGAGTCAGGAAGAACTCTGCACGCTTCTCATCTTGCATGTCAGCGCCATGCTTCTCGATGAAGCTCTGATTTGTTTCCTTCCGGCGAATGGCGATTTCTTCCTCATCCTTAAACATCCAATGCTTTTTCTGGGAGCTTGTAGGGAACATGGTGCTACCTCATGTGAAGCTGCAAGAATGAAACACATTTTCATGTCACATGCTTGTAGACAATTTTGTCAGTACATGCTACATCTTACCAGACTGGTTATTGATTCAACTTTTTTGGAACAATTCAATCATGATTCATTTTGGAATCTGAAGATTCAATCACCGTTCAATTCACATATATTTTTTAGAATTGATTCTTTCCGATTCAAAGAATCAAAACAAATATTTTAATCGATTCATGTTTGATTCAACATTTAAATATATGTGGTGAATTTATGTCAAATCAATAAAAATGGAAACATACATATATATATGATCATTAAAACATTGTTACAGCAATACTGTTTCAATATACATGAATGTAGCCACTGGGACTGCATGTATTTGCACAATTTACCAGTGTACTTGAATTGTTAAGAATCATTAAATCCTTTGATTCAATCTGCCTTGATTTGATGCTGGTTTTGATTCAATCACAATTTATGAATCAAAAGATCTAGTGGTGAATCAATCATTTTTTTATTCAGGGAATTTTGATTGAACAATTCCAATTGATTCAATCAGTGACAAATCAATAACCAAGTCTACTGATCTTACAAAACAACGTTGCATGTTACATCTCAGTCATGTCTAAAAATAATTATTACTGAAACTTTAGTCTGCCCCTGCAAATCAGTCAGGAGCGTCTTGGGCTTTAGACCTTACCTGGTGGCTGGTGTGCCAGGTCAGTTTATCACAAGTTGGGGGAGGGATCGATGTCAAAATTATTTCATGCTGCCAGATGTGATAGCATGAACTGGGATGTCCAGCTCTAAAAACATGAAGACTGATCTTATATCATGGTTTTACACACATACACCTCCTTCATATCACTTTTGATAAAACAAGCAATTTTGACATCCATCCGCCTCCATTCCCCCTATGTCTTTGCATTTGGTCACCATGCGTCATTGTGACATCAGAAGCAGAGCAGCTCATAGCCTGAGGTTCCATACACAGTTCTTGAAGATCATCACAATTCACACAAAAGAACACAGCCAATGTTGAATGCTCTGGAGATAATAATCCAAATTGAAATGGCAAATTATACCTGTCTGGGTAGATGCCAAATGTGCAAGGGGAATTATTATTGGATTGGCAATGATTATCCAACGTAAAAAAAAATTAAAAAAAAACATTTCCCAGATACTGAACAAACGGAAGGCGAGTCTGAGTCTGAAGTGCTAAACTGACACTGTGGGTTATGTACTCCACTACAACTGAGCACAAATTGAAATACATTTTTATATGAAGCTCAATCATATGCCTAACAAAAATGATACATACCAATGTATTTGTATTATTGACAAAATCTTGAAGTATCTAGTAACTAACCGATTCTAATCCAAACGCATTATCATGCGTTTTTTACCGCAGCGACAGAACAGCACAGAAACATGCGTGATAAGTACCGAAATGCCCAAGGCCGTAGGAAAGGCTATTCACGATTATAGAACGGAGCTATCCAGCCGAGTTGGCTGTGTATTACGTCATTGATAACAAACTAGAATTTCAGTATAAAACCGGGGAGTTAACGACGACATTTATTTTTTAAACATGCTCAGTTTCATGGAATATTAGCAAATAAACCATTTAAACTGAAAAAGCAATGTTTCATTATGAAATTACAAGCAATTTGAAAATCAGAGCACACTTCCTTCAGTTGATGTATTTCCGTAATGACCGTATATTAATGTCATTGTACAAAACATAATCAGCAATTCATCAAAGCATCAAAAGTCAACGTTTTCTGCTGAGATAGGAATAAGACATTCAATTTACCTAATTTTGTCATTACCTTGGGCAATCTGGTCGTATGTGACGTAACTTATGGGCTGGGATTGAGAACGACGTCCCAGTCATTTTATTATTCCTAACCTTGTAACTCTAATTGTCGCAGGTTCGCCATTCAAACTCGCTTTCCATCGTGTGATTCCCCGATGCCTTTGTCGTTAATGCTTCAATCAGAAATGTTCAGCTGATAAATATGTACAATGTACAATTTGTTGAGCAATCTCTGATGCAATGTAAGACAAGACAAAATATTACCTTTACTGCGAGCAGTCTTTTACCTATTATTAGTGAGAAACATGAGATAGATTTTATCTTGACGATTTTTGACTGAGAAGAATAGTAGTTAACTCAAGAAAATGCTAGCTAGCTAAAATGCAGCTAGCTAGTATTGCATCAGCTGGCGAAGTTTTCAAACGTAATGCAATACTATTTTCGCGGGATAGCGGTACTTGTTTCTGTCTTTTCAATGTACCGTGTGTCTGTTTACGATCGACAGTGTTTTTATGTCCTACTCTATTTACCGTGGTCCTACCCCGTGGATCGGCACAGGAAAAGTTCCCGTTGAAGTTTGAAGGGAGGGGAAAGTAAGAGCACTACTGTGAATTAAATGCGAATCTCTGTATCTGTGAGTTTGTTTTGTAGAATACCTACCTACTTGGTGTTTTGTTGCTGTGCAAGAAGGACCTATGTTGATGTCAGTTGGTGTCCATCGTATTCCATTGTTATTGCTGTGCTGACTCAGTAGCCATCCATTGATCCCAATCCAAATCCGGTTATGTGCCAGTTTTCAAAGCGTGGCAAGTCAACAAGATGTTTGAGGCAGCCCAAATCCTACTGCAAATGGCCAACATCAACATACACCATACATTATTTCTTACCAAATCAGTTGCTGCCACTAGGCCCAAATAATCAATTTTTTGACACTTCAAAATTTTGATCCAGCCTAATATAAATGATATTTGCGAAAATGACCGATTTACAAACAGCAATTATGAAGCACTGGATAACAGTGATGGGATGAATGGCACATGAATCTGTGCATTGTGGCCCATAATACAGTTTCAGCCACCTAGATGTTCAATAATTACCTTTAGAAATTGATGCAATATTGCTTTATAAGTGCATCATTTTTTGTATCCCCTGGCTCACCTGAATCAATTTTTTGACTCAAATTAAAATAACTATCAAAATATGATTCAGTAACAGCATGGGTGAATATTATTCTTTAAAGTAAATACTTTTCATAATAATTTCATCTAATTACATTACAAAATTAGTTTCATTTACTTACAAAATATAAACTTGAAAATAAAAAAGGTTATTCTAAGAAAATGACGAACATATTTGATGTCATTTGTTGCCATGTGATGGTGTCTCAATCTTTCCCAAAACAAACCAAAAAACTTACGCAAACAGTTGTGAGTTGTGACTGAGGTGGATGGAGTAATCAGTTGTGCATCAGATGGTGTGATTATTTTTTAGGACTGGCCATTTTCCATTGGGACTAGGTGTTTGTAGGGAAATGTCAATAATTGGGTCAATTTTTATCCTGAACTACAGTGCCTATGACAAGCTTCACCCACTTTGCATAAAAAAATGATGTCAATAAATTGTTTGTTTTTTTTGGACCTAGTGCCAGCAACTTAAGTTTAACACACTTAATGTTAACACTTCTGGGATGATTTGCTCATTTTTTTCAGTGACTAGCCTGCTCCTGCTCCAGGCTAGCATAAGTTGCACTGGATAATGCTACTGCCAGCCTGAGTGACATTTTCTGCCCCAAAATTTTCAACAGCTGCCCCAAAATAAGAAATCTGCCCCAATTTTACAGTTTAGCCAGTTGTGTTAGTCAGCCATCCCATCCATGGTCAGCCCGCCCCGATGAGATCTTGTTGAAACCTGCCACAAATTGCAGACTCAATGACTAGGTTCTGATGGTTATTTGATTTTTTTTCCTGGAGATATAACAAATTGTTGCAATTTTTCTTCAAGCCATGACACCAAACCAGTGGGGTCACCACAACATTTGAGTGGGGGGGGGGGGGGGCAGCTTGATAGGGCTAATGTTGAAATCCTGTGAAGTGTGGATGGGGGGGAGGCTGGACTCCGGACACAGAGCGATCACCCTCACAATCACAGAGATAATAATACACCCTCAGCTTCAATAGCATGAAAAGTTCAGTATTTGTATGTCTAGTGTAGCCCAGATGATGTAGGCAAACAATCACATATTGCCATGTAAGCATACTTACATTCATTTTCAGCTAGCCAGAAAAACCTTGAAAATTTTGTAGGTTCAGAGGTTGTCACTTGCAACAGCTTGTGAGATGAACCGAATTTTATTGGATTGATACATCCTAGTTGGCAAGCAAATTCCTCTGTTGAGATGTGTTCTTGAATTCATGTTGATATTGTACTGGTATTTGATTGAGGTAAGATAAGGTAGTAGAAAAGGTAATACAATAATGTCCATCCCTGTAGCTAAGTTGGGAGAGCGCTGGGCTTCTGACCTCATCCGGTAGTGGCAGCGTATTCTATGACTGTGGTCCCCCGTGGACCGTGGCAGCCCGGGTTCGAGTCGCTGCGCTCGCTATATGCCCCTGGCTGGGATGTCCTGTGGCCGGTGGCAGCGGTCGCACTGAAGGTCAGGTGACGTCAGAGGGCGGGGCGGACCGTGTCCAGGTATGTCGGGCACGTACAACTTTCGCTTCTAAATTCTGCCAGACGCCAGGAATTGCTTGATCGGGTGGTGGAGTCAGGGCCTGCGCAACAAGCTATGCTTAGTGCGGGGCCTGACCTCGGAAATCCATCCATTCAAAAGCATTCGGACTAAAAAAAAATGTAAATGTGTAGTGTTTGTAGCCTAACTTTCATCTTGGTGAGATATAAAGTAGGTACTGAATAGATGTAAAATGTGCTAGATTGATTGATGCATGACATTCTCATGACATATTTTCCAATCAAAAACCATCCTCTCAACAGATAACACCAATAGTTGAATATAATTGATAATTGCACCTCTACCTACCCATGTATAAAAAAATCAGAACTTTCACGTAATTGTCAAATCCCCCAATGCTGCAAGTGCTATCCATCTGTGTTTAGCCTACTATTTCCAAATTGCAATGGGAAATGATACACCACTTGACACTTAGTATCACCAGCAAGTTTGTTGTCCTGTTTACAAATGTGTTCAACATCAAGGTTGAATAAGCAGTAATACTGTGCCTCTATCTTTTCAGATTCACCACCCTTCCAGAGAGTAACTGGCTGACAGAACATCTGGCATTCAAGCAATTCCAGGTAGGTCCTGATCATTTTTGTTTACCTGACAAATGACACATGGTGACTTGATGGTGTAAATCATTCAACTTTTTAACAAAATGCTAATTTGCTGTTTTCATCTCTCCATTCTGACGCTGCAGTCGCGGACGGCCGTCAGCCCCGTCTAGTTTCTTTAACCCGCGCACTGCAGGGGCTTTGCGCCGAACACGAACTGCAGGGGGGGGGGGGGGGGGTTGATTTCCGCCCCCCCTTGAGATCTCGAAAACTACGCTATAGCGAGAAGCGGAAAACGACATTTGGTAGCTTGATACATGTTCTATCGAAAGTATTCAGTATTGTTTTAGGTCAGGTCAAAATTGAGGTCACCAGAGGTCATCAAAGGTCAAATTTTCCAGTTTTTTCCTGTTTTAGGACATCGCTCCAGAAATTCCCATATATCTCAGAAACTATGCTAGTTAGAAACAACTGGAAAAAGTAAACGCCAGACAGTGAAATTTTAAATCGCTAAGGTGTCCTCAAATTTGATCTCAGGTCAACATTTGAGGCTCCAGAGGTTACAAAAGAAAAAAAATGACGTTTTTTTTGCTAAATCGTTTTTCGCTATTAACGTATTATGTAATCAAGATAACGGAAAACTGTTTACGTCATTGTGTTTATCTTGTCAAGACGCTTTGCATGATATACATGGTGACCTTGTTAAGTTAACTTAAAAATTTGACCTCAGGTCAAGGTCAAGTGGTGACCCAAGTAGGGCATGTTGTATATGAGAAGACGTGGCTTGACGAGACAAACACATTGATGTCTGTTTTACTTCTCTATCTTTATTATGTCGGGTGTTATTGACAAAAAAGTGATGGTGACCTCGCATGACCTTAAATGACCCAATAGGGGTCACTGAACAAAACTTACACTTGGATCATCAAGAATATCCTATAATAACATGATCGAGAAGTAATTGGACTAATATCATGCATATCCTTAGCATTTTATATTTCCCCATTGACTTATTATGGGGAGGTTACGAAATTGACCTGACCTTAGGTTACCGATATCAAAATTCCGAGATATACGAATTGTAAATACGTATGCCCTCATGACATCGTGTAAGTTTCAAACTGATCGGTAAAAAACTCTGGCTTTGGCACAACTGCAAAAAAAATTGGAGGTAGGGTCACTTGACCTGGTCTGGTGACCTGACCTGAGATGACCCTAGGTTTTTTTCAAAGTGCGCGCAATTGATGTCCTGACAGGTGCGCGAAAACCCGGCGGCGCTGCGCGCCGACGTTTTTTCGCTGTCTTTGAAAAACCTGAGTGGGGGGGGGGGGGGGGGGCGGATATCACCCTCCCCCCCTGCAGTGCGCGGGTTAACCCCGCATTGACCGGGGGGATATTGCCCCCCCCCCTAACGAAACTTTTGCAATAGCTCACAAACCAACAGCGCTATCAACGCGAAACTTCGGGTACCTTTTCCTACATCAATTTTACGTCTTACGTGCAAAAATGAAGCAATTCCGTCGGAGAATTCGAGATATAGCAAATTTAGTGACGTCACTACACACGAGTTTGACGAAAAAAATCAGCCAACTTTAACAGGCCGTACAAAGGCCATTTTTCGATAAAAAGGCAATAATAAAAACATAAGATAGCAAATAACAAGGGCTACAAAACGGCTATCTCGGATTTTTGATAGGTGTTGTTTGACCCCCATAATTCAAAAAACCTATTAAAAATCTTTCAAAATAGAAATTTTCCAATATTAAAAAACGGATTATATGTTGGAGAACCACATATGGACAATACCCAAGCCAAATTTCAGAGCAATGTCTTTATTTATGACTGACATATGGCTCCCAAGTATGAGCAACTCATGACACAATATTTATTTCGTTTTTTAGTGACCAGATACAGACATATAAGTTACACCGCTATATTTCTGAGACAAAGCTAGTCTAGAAACATGCCTTTTTATTTAAATTAATCAATTCAAATTGTGACATTTTGTGACCTGACCATAACCTCAGGGCCTTTATATGGGGTCAGGTTGTGAAAATGGCTGCTAATATCTAATTATACGTGTAAAATAACCCATACAACATGTGTCCCATCACCATGGCTTTCGTAGACCTCATGTCAATAGTGACCTTTTGTGACCTGACCTTGACCTTAACATCTGCTTACAATTTCACTTTCGCTTATGCGAGAGATGCATTATACCTTTGAGAGCACGTTGTGCGATAATGGTCGCAATCTTTGGATGCTTTGGATGGAAAGTATGGCCCATAAACTCAAATACCTCGATTTTGACCTTTGACCCGACCTTGACCTGATATGTGACCTCAATTTGAAAATTTAGAGTATGCTTTAGAAGCGTCTCTCATTGAGAGCTTTCTAATGCCGCCTTGCGCGTCTCGCTGCGATAATTGGTTCTGGAGATAACAAGGAGGGGGGGGGGGGCAATATTCCCCCCCCCCCCCCCCGGTCAATGGCGTTCGGCTGAGACCCCGGTGTCAATGCCGGGCTAATGGCTGGCAGTACTCGTGTCCAGCGAGGCAGGCTATTCGCTGCCGTCGTGCGTCAGGTCCAGCGGAGTCGATGCGGAGTCGATGCGGAGATGCGGAGTACCGGTGACGTGATACCGTCGTTGGCCTCTCCGCTGGAGTGCCGGTCGTCTCTCGGTTCGGCCTCTCCGCTGGAGTGCCGGTCGTCTCTCGGTTCGGCCTCTCCGCTGGAGTGCCGGTCGTCTCTCGGTTCGGCCTCTCCGCTGGAGTGCCGGTCGTCTCTCGGTTCGGCCTCACCGCTGGAATGCCGGTCGTCTCTCGGGTTGGCCTCTCCGCTGGAGTGCCAGTCGTCTCTCGGTTCGGCCTATCCGCTGGAGTGCCGGTCGTCTCGGGTTGGCCTCTCCGCTGGAGTGCCAGTCGTCTCTCGGTTTGGCCTCTCCGCTGGAGTGCCGGTCGTCTCTCGGTTTGGCCTCTCCGCTGGAGTGCCGGTCGTCTCTCGGTTTGGCCTCTCCGCTGGAGTGCCAGTCGTCTCGGTTTGGCCTCTCCGCTGGAGTGCCGGTCGTCTCGGCCTCTCCGCTGGAGTGCCGGTCGTCTCGGCCTCTCCGCTGGAGTGCCGGTCGTCTCTCGGTTTGGCCTCTCCGCTGGAGTGCCAGTCGTCTCTCGGTTTGGCCTCTCCGCTGGAGTGCCGATCGTCTCGGCCTCTCCGCTGGAGTGCCACTCGTCTCTCGGTTTGGCCTCTCCGCTGGAGTGCCGGTCGTCTCTCGGTTTGGTCTCTCCGCTGGAGTGCCGGTCTCTCCGCTGGAGTGCCACTCGTCTCTCGGTTTGGCCTCTCCGCTGGAGTGCCGGTCGTCTCTCGGTTTGGTATCTCCGCTGGAGTGCCGGTCTCTCCGCTGGAGTGCCGGTCGTCTCTCGGTTTGGCCTCTCCGCTGGAGTGCCGGTCGTCTCTCGGTTTAGCCTCTCCGCTGGAGTGCCGGTCGTCTCTCGGTTTGGCCTCTCCGCTGGAGTGCCGGTCGTCTCTCGGTTTGGTCTCTCCGCTGGAGTGCCGGTCTTTCCGCTGGAGTGCCAGTCGTCTCGGTTTGGTCTCTCCGCTGGAGTGCCGGTCTCTCCGCTGGAGTGCCAGTCGTCTCTCGGTTTGGCCTCTCCGCTGGAGTGCCAGTCGTCTCTCGGTTTGGCCTCTCCGCTGGAGTGCCAGTCGTCTCTCGGTTTGGCCTCTCCGCTGGAGTGCCACTCGTCTCTCGGTTTGGCCTCTCCGCTGGAGTGCCAGACGTCTCTCGGTTTGGCCTCTCCGCTGGAGTGCCAGTCGTCTCTCGGTTTGGCCTCTCCGCTGGAGTGCCAGTCGTCTCGGCCTCTCCGCTGGAGTGCCAGTCGTCTCTCGGTTTGGCCTCTCCGCTGGAGTGCCGGTCGTCTCGGCCTCTCCGCTGGAGTGCCACTCGTCTCTCGTTTTGGCCTCTCCACTGGAGTGCCAGTCGTCTCTTGGTTTGGTCTCTCCGCTGGAGTGCCAGTCTCTCTGCTGGAGTGCCAGTCGTGTCTCGGTTTGGCCTCTCCGCTGGAGTGCCAGTCGTCTCTCGGTTTGGCCTCTCCGCTGGAGTGCCACTCGTCTCTCGGTTTGGCCTCTCCGCTGGAGTGCCAGTCATCTCTCGGTTTGGCCTCTCCGCTAGAGTGCCAGTCGTCTCGGCCTCTCCGCTGAAGTGCCAGTCGTCTCTCGGTTTGGCCTCTCCGCTGGAGTGCCGGTCGTCTCGGCCTCTCCGCTGGAGTGCCACTCGTCTCTCGTTTTGGCCTCTCCGCTGGAGTGCCAGTCGTCTCTCGGTTTGGCCTCTCCGCTGGAGTGCCGGTCGTCTCTCGGTTTGGCCTCTCCGCTGGAGTGCCAGTCGTCTCTCGGTTTGGCCTCTCCGCTGGAGTGCCAGTCGTCTCGGCCTCTCCGCTGAAGTGCCAGTCGTCTCTCGGTTTGGCCTCTCCGCTGGAGTGCCGGTCGTCTCGGCCTCTCCGCTGGAGTGCCACTCGTCTCTCGGGTTGGCCTCTCCGCTGGAGTGCCAGTCGTCTCTCGGTTTGGCCTCTCCGCTGGAGTGCCAGTCGTCTCTCGGTTTGGCCTCTCCGCTGGAGTGCTAGTCGTCTCTCGGTTTGGCCTCTCCGCTGGAGTGCCAGTCGTCTCTCGGTTTGGCCTCTCCGCTGGAGTGCCAGTCGTCTCGGCCTCTCCGCTGGAGTGCCGGTCGTCTCTCGGTTTGGCCTCTCCGCTGGAGTGCCGGTCGTCTCTCGGTAGTTAGCGGCGCTCTACAGCTGGGTGACTCTCCAGTCTCCGGTGCCGCGCAAGCTTCCTCTCGCCTCGCCAGAGAGCTGGGTAGGCTCTGGGCTCGTCTGGCTGGGCCTGGAAAACACCGGTCGATGCGTCGAAGCGGCGTTGGTCGACGGTTTGACGGATGGTTGTCTGTTTGGGTTGGACAGCGGTGGCGGAGCGGCGCCCGCCGTCGGCCGCTGGTCCGTCGGCCGCTGGTCCGCCGGCCGCTGGTCTGTCGGCCGCTGGTCCGCCGGCTGCAGGTCTTGTCGGTCGCTGGTCCGCCGGCCGCTGGTCCGTCGGCCGCTGGTCCGCCGGCCCGGATAGCGTGTCGAGTTCGTATTGGTTAAATATCACTTGCCAATTTGTCTGCCTAACGATCGAGACTCAATTTTGGGATACGATTTTCCAGTTAGCTCAGTTTCGGCGATATTAGCTATCGGTAGAATGCTCTAAAATCGCCACAATTGCTTCACATAACCGCCACTTCGGACCGAATTTCACGAGAAAAACAACGTAAATTAAAGTTCTGCAAGCTTTGTTAAAAGTGGGACGCCCTAACAGTTGCGGCGGAAGGTATTTTCGGATGGGGGGGGGGGGGGAGAAACCCAGGAAGCCCCCTCGGGCCAAGCGGCCCCCCACCCAAAAAAAAAGCGCGAAATGATATCTCCTCGGATTTAGGCCACAATATTATACAAGTAAAACGCCTTTTTGGGCGATGACCGAGCGGGCGCGCTCTGGTAAAGCTAAAACAGGTTTTAAATATGAAACGGTACGGGAGCACACGTGCGCATTGACGGTGTACCAATAATGAGTAACACATTCAATAGTTTTACCGTGGTTATATCCTAGTATGCATAGTTTTAGGAACGTTCAGCTGAATGGAGATGTACAAAGTAAATGACGCTTCCCGGGTGACAAACTACATACAAACAATAACATGTATTAAAGTGAAATATTTATCTTTTGATTTATTTATCTGCATTTTTATGTGACATATGTAGGTATGGTTTCAAATTGATTGTGCCTCAATTTAGAAGTGAAATAACAACATTTTCTATTAAAAATATGGGAAATTAAGAAAAAATATGTACTAAACATATGGTGACGAACAGTATAATCCATCACTATCTCTGGTTTGAATGTTATTTGTAAACAAGTCATAGGGCCAGCAATGAAGTAAGTGTTCCAAGAAGCGTGACAACGTCCCTGATTGGTCAATGAAACAAATCGCATACACTAAATACGTCGCCGTCCTTGGCCAAGTTAATCCGCGGAATGCATCGCGGTTGTCTGACACGTTTATTGATTGAATATAGATAAACGGTTTAGATAAATGTTGCATTTGTGCATTGTAATATATTAAATACCTGTTTGCTGAAAATTGATGATTTTTTTTTTAATAAGTCTTCAACACTAAATAGTTCGCCGGCCGGGGCCAAGTTAAACTGCCGATTTAAATGCACTTTTGTAAAATGCTTGTTGATTGTTCATAGAAGTTTGGTACATATTCGCAAAAGATAGAGTGCATGAAATATGATATGCCTTCATGATAAATAACAATGCGTAGGCAGGCTCATTTTCGCTGGCCTTGATATGATATTACAATATTGGAATTTAACAAATGCAATTACAAAATTGTGATTACAAAATTGTAATTACAAAATTGTTATAAACATAATCGGACCTGGCCTAAACTTTACAGCAATTACGGCCACAGGGACCCACGTTTAGAACGCTCCGCTCACATTCGCTTGCTGCGCTGCGACCTAAGGGGGGGGGGGGTTGTCTCTACCCCGGACCCCTCCAGACCATCTCGTAGATAAAACAACCCTACGGCGTAAATAAGGTGTCCGATGGTTTGCGCGGCCCCGCCTCTTGCGATAGTCAAAAAGTAAGGAGAAAAAACGTTCCAACAACACGTACGAACACTGGAAAAAACGTTCCAACGAGAGAAGAAAAAACGTTCCACGAGAGAAGAAAAACGTTCCAACGGATCCACGTACGAACGCTACCAAATGCGGCCCCACCGACCCCGCCCCTTGCATTGTCAAAATTTACGGAGAAAAGCTGTGCCAACGACAAGTACGAATGCTGGCAATACAACGTTCTAACGAAACCGTTCCAACTTATCCAAAAAAAAATATACGGATAAAAAACGTCCCAACAACACGTACGAACGCTGACAAAAACAAAAAACGTTCTAACGAAATAATTCCAACGGATTCAAATATCGTATTTTTCACAAAGCGCTTGTAACATATTTTATGGTTCATCCTGGCTTTGAAACAGAGTTCGTCACTGGCTGGGCTGGCCCTATGGGCGATGGGCCGGGCCTGGGCTGGGCCTGGGCTGGCCCTCAACTTTAAGGAAATCACCGGGCTCTGGACGGGCCTGGGCTGAGAATGTTGAAGCTCAGGTCAGAGCTGAAAAATATTTCAACCAGCAGTTCACTTCCACAGCAACACACTGCTGCTATGGCTGTGACTTTTTGTTTGTTTTTGGTTAGCATAGTTGGTTAATTGTTTCACATTTATAGTATACATGTAAATATGCTAGGATAGTGATTGCAATTTTTTTTGAAAATATTTATTTGCTTAATCTGATCGGGTCGGACCGGGCCTGGACGTCAATATCATAAGTTTGACCGGGCCTGGTACGGTCCTGGGCCGAGCCGGGCTGGGGGTTGGTGGCCCCGTGACGAATACTGCTTTGAAATAGGGATGCGTGAAACGTCACATAAAATTTGAAGTGGAAAAAAACAAGTGTTTCATAAACTGGAGAATTGGATGAAACTTTAACTTCGCATATATATATATATATATATATATATATATATATATATATATATATATATATATATATATATATATATATATATATATATATATATATATATAAACAACCGTCTTGTCTAACGAAAGGAAATGTTTTCTTGCCTTGCTGATCATTAAATAATATATTTTTATCTAACGATCCGCCAGGGTTTCAATCGACCTTGCTTCTACCTCACGATTTACAAGTCTGCTAAATTATGGTCTGTTGACATATACGCTTTTGTGTATCAAATACAAACGTTTGACATATTGCTTCATCCAAATTAGCATGTGTTTTGCGAACGGATACTATTTCCTTTCAAATCCATGTAAGATGAGGCCTTGAAACACAGGCGGCCAGAGCGTCTCTCAGGCGGCCAAAGAGTCCCCTCAGGCTGCGAGTCCCCTCAGGCTGCCAGAGCGCCCCCTCAGGCAGCCAGAGGGCCCTCAGGCGGCCAGAGCGACCCCTCTCAGGCGGCCAAAGCGCCCCCTCTCAGACGGCCAGAGCGCCCCCTCTCAGGTGACCAGAGCGCCCCCTTCCAAGCAGCCAGAGTGCCCCCTCTCAGGCGGCCAAAGCGCCCCCTCACAGACGGCCAGAGCGCCCCCTCTCAGACGGCCAGAGCGCCCCCTCTCAGGTGACCAGAGCGCCCCCTTCCAAGCAGCCAGAGTGCCCCCTCTCAGGCGGCCAGAGCGTCCCCTCTCAGGCGGCCAGAGCGCCCCCTCACAGACGGCCAGAGCGCCCCCTCTCAGGCGGCCAGAGCGCCCCTCGCAGTCGGACAGAGCGCCCCTCTCAGGTCAGCAGCCCCTGCCAAACACAAAGCGTCCCTCGGCTAAGTTGGGGGGGGGGGACAACTTCCCCCTCTACCCCCCCCCCCCTCTTCCGCCGCCACTGCGCCCTAATCCTAATGGACACGAGATAATGGTTAATGAAATGATGATGGCTCATTATGATGCTGGGGATGTGGCTGACCGCTTTACGGGCCTGCCAGCGCGCGCACGATTCCGTGATGGATTCAGGCAGTACCACGGCAAACTCAGGCAGTACCACGGCAAACTCAGGCAGTACCA
The DNA here is from genome assembly GCA_036785665.1 of Chirona hameri. Taxonomy (NCBI): domain Eukaryota; kingdom Metazoa; phylum Arthropoda; class Thecostraca; order Balanomorpha; family Balanidae; genus Chirona; species Chirona hameri. The sequence goes on along the minus strand of JAXIVJ010005234.1, from coordinate 20,753 downwards.
CGGCAAACTCAGGCAGTACCATGGCAAACTCAGGCAGTACCACGGCAAACTCAGGCAGTACCACGGCAAACTCAGGCAGTACCACGGCAAACTCAGGCAGTACCACGGCAAACTCAGGCAGTACCACGGCAAACTCAGGCAGTACCACAGCAAACTCAGGCAGTACCACGGCAAACTCAGGCAGTACCACGGCAAACTCAGGCAGTACCACGGCAAACTCAGGCAGTACCACGGCAAACTCAGGCAGTACCACGGCAAACTCAGGCAGTACCACGGCAAACTCAGGCAGTACCACGGCAAACTCAGGCAGTACCACGGCAAACTCAGGCAGTACCACGGTAAACTCAGGCAGTACCACGGCAAACTCAGGCAGTACCACGGCAAACTCAGGCAGTACCACGGCAAACTCAGGCAGTACCACGGCAAACTCAGGCAGTACGACGGCAAACTCAGGCAGTACCACGGTAAACTCAGGCAGTACCACGGCAAACTCAGGCAGTACCACGGTAAACTCAGGCAGTACCACGGCAAACTCAGGCAGTACCACGGCAAACTCAGGCAGTACCACGGCAAACTCAGGCAGTACCACGGCAAACTCAGGCAGTACCACGGCAAACTCAGGCAGTACCACGGCAAACTCAGGCAGTACCACGGTAAACTCAGGCAGTACCACGGCAAACTCAGGCAGTACCACGGCAAACTCAGGCAGTACCACGGCAAACTCAGGCAGTACCACGGCAAACTCAGGCAGTACTACGGCAAACTCAGGCAGTACCACGGCAAACTCAGGCAGTACCACGGCAAACTCAGGCAGTACCACGGCAAACTCAGGCAGTACCACGGCAAACTCAGGCAGTACCACGGTAAACTCAGGCAGTACCACGGCAAACTCAGGCAGTACCACGGCAAACTCAGGCAGTACCACGGCAAACTCAGACAGTACCACGGCAAACTCAGGCAGTACCACGGCAAACTCAGGCAGTACCACGGCAAACTCAGGCAGTACCACGGCAAACTCAGGCAGTACCACGGCAAACTCAGGCAGTATCACGGCAAACTCAGGCAGTACCACGGCAAACTCAGGCAGTACCACGGTAAACTCAGTCAGTACCACGGTAAACTCAGGCAGTACCACGGCAAACTCAGGCAGTACCACGGCAAACTCAGGCAGTACCACGGCAAACTCAGGCAGTACCACGGCAAACTCAGGCAGTACCACGGCAAACTCAGGCAGTACCACGGCAAACTCAGGCAGTACCACGGCAAACTCAGGCAGTACCACGGCAAACTCAGGCAGTTCCACGGCAAACTCAGGCAGTACCACGGCAAACTCAGGCAGTACCACGGCAAACTCAGGCAGTACCACGGTAAACTCAGGCAGTACCACGGCAAACTCAGGCAGTACCACGGCAAACTCAGGCAGTACCACGGTAAACTCAGGCAGTACCACGGCAAACTCATGCAGTACCACGGCAAACTCAGGCAGTACCACGGCAAACTCAGGCAGTACCACGGCAAACTCAGGCAGTACCACGGCAAACTCAGGCAGTACCACGGCAAACTCAGGCAGTACCACGGCAAACTCAGGCAGTACCACGGCAAACTCAGGCAGTACCACGGCAAACTCAGGCAGTACCACGGCAAACTCAGGCAGTACCACGGCAAACTCAGGCAGTACCACGGCAAACTCAGGCAGTACCACGGCAAACTCAGGCAGTACCACGGTAAACTCAGGCAGTACCACGGCAAACTCAGGCAGTACCACGGTAAACTCAGGCAGTACCACGGCAAACTCAGGCAGTACCACGGCAAACTCAGGCAGTACCACGGCAAACTCAGGCAGTACCACGGTAAACTCAGGCAGTACCACGGCAAACTCAGGCAGTACCACGGCAAACTCAGGCAGTACCACGGCAAACTCAGGCAGTACCACGGCAAACTCAGGCAGTACCACGGCAAACTCAGGCAGTACCACGGCAAACTCAGGCAGTACCACGGCAAACTCAGGCAGTACCACGGCAAACTCAGGCAGTACCACGGTAAACTCAGGCAGTACCACGGCAAACTCAGGCAGTACCACGGCAAACTCAGGCAGTACCACGGCAAACTCAGGCAGTACCACGGCAAACTCAGGCAGTACCACGGCAAACTCAGGCAGTACCACGGCAAACTCAGGCAGTACCACGGCAAACTCAGGCAGTACCACGGCAAACTCAGGCAGTACCACGGTGAACTCAGGCAGTACCACGGTAAACTCAGGCAGTACCACGGCAAACTCAGACAGTACCACGGCAAACTCAGGCAGTACCACGGCAAACTCAGGCAGTACCACGGTAAACTCAGACAGTACCACGGCAAACTCAGGCAGTACCACGGCAAACTCAGGCAGTACCACGGCAAACTCAGGCAGTACCACGGCAAACTCAGGCAGTACCACGGCAAACTCAGGCAGTACCACGGCAAACTCAGGCAGTACCACGGCAAACTCAGGCAGTACCACGGCAAACTCAGGCAGTACCACGGCAAACTCAGGCAGTTCCACGGCAAACTCAGGCAGTACCACGGCAAACTCAGGCAGTACCACGGCAAACTCAGGCAGTACCACGGCAAACTCAGGCAGTACCACGGTAAACTCAGGCAGTACCACGGCAAACTCAGGCAGTACCACGGCAAACTCAGGCAGTACCACGGTAAACTCAGGCAGTACCACGGCAAACTCAGGCAGTACCACGGCAAACTCAGGCAGTACCACGGCAAACTCAGGCAGTACCACGGCAAACTCAGGCAGTACCACGGCAAACTCAGGCAGTACCACGGCAAACTCAGGCAGTACCACGGCAAACTCAGGCAGTACCACGGCAAACTCAGGCAGTACCACGGCAAACTCAGGCAGTACCACGGCAAACTCAGGCAGTACCACGGCAAACTCAGGCAGTACCACGGCAAACTCAGGCAGTACCACGGCAAACTCAGGCAGTACCACGGTAAACTCAGGCAGTACCACGGCAAACTCAGGCAGTACCACGGTAAACTCAGGCAGTACCACGGCAAACTCAGGCAGTACCACGGCAAACTCAGGCAGTACCACGGCAAACTCAGGCAGTACCACGGTAAACTCAGGCAGTACCACGGCAAACTCAGGCAGTACCACGGCAAACTCAGGCAGTACCACGGCAAACTCAGGCAGTACCACGGCAAACTCAGGCAGTACCACGGCAAACTCAGGCAGTACCACGGCAAACTCAGGCAGTACCACGGCAAACTCAGGCAGTACCACGGCAAACTCAGGCAGTACCACGGCAAACTCAGGCAGTACCACGGCAAACTCAGGCAGTACCACGGCAAACTCAGGCAGTACCACGGCAAACTCAGGCAGTACCACGGCAAACTCAGGCAGTACCACGGCAAACTCAGGCAGTACCACGGTAAACTCAGGCAGTACCACGGCAAACTCAGGCAGTACCACGGTAAACTCAGGCAGTACCACGGTAAACTCAGGCAGTACCACGGCAAACTCAGGCAGTACCACGGCAAACTCAGGCAGTACCACGGCAAACTCAGGCAGTACCACGGCAAACTCAGGCAGTACCACGGCAAACTCAGGCAGTACCACGGTAAACTCAGGCAGTACCACGGCAAACTCAGGCAGTACCACGGCAAACTCAGGCAGTGCCACGGTAAACTCAGGCAGTACCACGGCAAACTCAGGCAGTACCACGGCAAACTCAGGCAGTACCACGGTAAACTCAGGCAGTACCACGGTAAACTCAGGCAGTACCACGGCAAACTCAGGCAGTACCACGGCAAACTCAGGCAGTACCACGGCAAACTCAGGCAGTACCACGGCAAACTCAGGCAGTACCACGGCAAACTCAGGCAGTACCACGGCAAACTCAGGCAGTACCACGGCAAACTCAGGCAGTACCACGGTAAACTCAGGCAGTACCACGGCAAACTCAGGCAGTACCACGGCAAACTCAGGCAGTACCACGGCAAACTCAGGCAGTACCACGGCAAACTCAGGCAGTACCACGGTAAACTCAGGCAGTACCACGGTAAACTCAGGCAGTACCACGGTAAACTCAGGCAGTACCACGGTAAACTCAGGCAGTACCACGGCAAACTCAGGCAGTACCACGGCAAACTCAGGCAGTACCACGGTAAACTCAGGCAGTACCACGGCAAACTCAGGCAGTACCACGGCAAACTCAGGCAGTACCACTGCAAACTCAGGCAGTACCACGGTAAACTCAGGCAGTACCACGGTAAACTCAGGCAGTACCACGGTAAACTCAGGCAGTACCACGGTAAACTCAGGCAGTACCACGGCAAACTCAGGCAGTACCACGGCAAACTCAGGCAGTACCACGGTAAACTCAGGCAGTACCACGGTACTCACTCTCTGCTGCTCCTGGCTGCTGCCAAATATCAACCAACACTTACCACACGATTACGTACCCTCCTGCTAACATGTCGAGTTCAACAAGTTTTCTGCGATGTTTTCGCCTGTGACTGTTATGCCGACGGCCGGACTCAGCTCTGGGCAGCCCGGCCGGACTCAGCTCTGGGCAGCCCGGCCGGACTCAGCTCTGGGCAGCCCGGCCGGACTCAGCTCTGGGCAGCCCGGCCGGACTCAGCTCTGGGCAGCCCGGCCGGACTCAGCTCTGGGCAGCCCGGCCGGTTTGAGCTCTGGGCAGCCCGGCCGGTCTCAGCTCTGGGCAGCCCGGCCGGACTCAGCTCTGGGCAGCCCGGCCGGACCCTTGTCTTGAAAGTCAAGTTAGCTTCCTTGTATGAGGCGTCTCCGCAGCTCCGACCGCCGGTCACCACCGGTCACCGCCGGTCACCGCCGGTCACCGCGCCGTGACTCCCTGGAGTGCCTTAGGGGGACCCGATGTTCTGATACCGACTCCCGCTGTAGTCCGTTACTCCGTATACTGCTCCGATTTCAATTTATCGGAGGCGGTGCTGTTTCATTTTGTGACACATTGTCTGTTTCATGTCAGTGATAGTGATAAACGAGAGTGTAAATTGTAATTTACGCACTAGTGCTTCCCAGCCGATGGTTGATATTCTGGCACTTTGCCAGTACATGGCCGAAATATATGACAACAGGTTAGGCATAGGGTGCTGTATTAATCCTGAATACTGCGTGCGTGGAGAAGATGCCAAGGGTGTCTAATAGCTGACCCAACAGCCTCGTCTGGGGAGTATTGGAGTCTGGTATCGTCTGCGCGGAGGATGAATGTTCTCCTAATGTAGATGAATAGGATGACTGTTCTCCTATTGTACTACCAGGCGCCGGGGTGTCGGGAGGGGCTGGAACAGTTCTCATTGTTCCTGGAAACGTTCAGATAGTTCTGGGAAGTACATCGTTCTGACGGATGCAATCTCACCTGGGTGTCAACAACTATCGGCACAAGTATTTTTAGTTTGTTTTCTGAAGTCACATGAATGTTCAGATATATGTAAAGGCGTCCCACGATTGTTGCCGCCCCGGTGTTGATTTATTTATGTATGTTCACGTCGTGAGACATATTCGTTGCAAGCAAGCAACGGCTATTCTATGCTCGAGTCGAAATAAATTAGAACAGTTGGGCTTAGGTGGTGCAACACGCATACATGAAACACAACACAATTATCTTTCATAAACGAGTGAATGGGTAGAAGAGCTTAGTTTCTCGTTCTCTGTGACGTGTTACGTGTGTCTTACGCTATTCTAACAACCCTGCATCTGCTTAAACGATATTTTCCGTCAGCAGTTTCCCTGTTTTGTCCTAATGTGTCAGCTCGAAAGGCATTTGACCGGGAGTGCCAGTGACCCAATTAAGCGTCGCGCTGGGGGGGGGGGGATATTTGCCTGTGTGTTTTGCCAATCTGGGGCTTATGTTAAGCAAACAGTCTGCGTTGGGAGTTATCGGCAGGCGCTCGTACCGGTGGCGCTTTGACGCTGTGGCGTCGATGCCGCTTCTCACCGTTATTGAAACACAGGGTGCCAATGCGGATAGTTATAAAGACAGGTGCGCCATCTTTTTAACATGATGGTGCCATTTTGTGTGGTGATTATTTCTTCATTTGCCAAAGGAAGGTTGAGGCTGTACAGTATACATATGGTGAATGTAACCCTCCTATTTTATATAGTGCTGATTTTAGGAAACTTTCCAGTAATGCCATTTCAGAGAGTTTGCTTATCCGCAGGCTTATCCGAAAGGCATCCTGATTTTAACTTCAGAACTCTGGCTCCATTTACATTCTAGCTCATAATTTATATCCTGTAGGCTCCAACTGAACTTACGGCATAAATTTCCTCTGCCGATGGGCGACCGTGTGATATTTGCTTTCCTTAATGTATCACCACTTATTCGAACTGAATATTATTGGCAACTCCGAACCGGATCTCACATCTGAGGCGGCGCTCCAGCAGCTCTGGCGATTAGACCGGACCCGACACGGACACGGATAGGCACTTGCTGCCGCACATGCCGGCGAAGCTGCTTCTGTCTGGGCCGGGTGCCGGACCCGTGTGTAACATGTAATCATTTATCTCTAGCCAAAGACTATCGGCAGCTCCGAACCGGATATCGGTGCTGGTGGTTGGAACTTAGACCGGACCGCGTCCCAGCGGACCCGTGTGTCACGTCACGTGGGTCGTGTCGGTGCCTCGTGACGTGACGCCGCCACGCGCCGGCCGTCGCCGTGGGAGCGACGAGCCGAGCCGAGCCGAGCCGAGCCGAGCCGAGCCGAGCCGAGCCGAACCGAACCGAACCGAACCGAACCGAACCGAGCCGAGCCGGGCCGGGCCTCGTGCCATGAGCTCTAGCTCATCGTGCCATGAGATGAGCTCGGCCCGGCCCCGGCACGAATGAGTTGTGTTGCCAAGTAACAACATAGTCGCAAGTTTTGGGAAACTTTCGGCGATTGCACGAATGGCTGAAGACTCCAGAAACGGATTGAAATGACGGATTGTGCATTACCTCATACCTAACGGATTGAAATCACGGATTGTGCATTACCTCATTCGCAAAGTGTGTGATAACAATGATACAATTTAAGACGAAAAAGGGATTAATGAAAAACAGCGCGACATTGGATGGTCTGCCTAGCGGCGACTTTTTCAGCATGGATTGTGTCACAGAATGGGAAAAACACTGAATATTTCGTGTGATATTTTTGTTTAGGTTAAACTGGTGCTCAGCTGATACTGCCATTCCTTTTTACATTATAGCCGGCGTATGAAACTGAAGCGCACTGAAAATGGGCAAAATTCAAGAAAGGGAATGGAGAAGGGGATTAATTTCGCCCGATTCCATTTCAGCTACGCAACGGCAACGGCGACTATCTAAGCACTAGTCTAATGTTCATAAACGTCAACAGCAGACAGTGAACCAATCAGAGCCGGCACATGCTGCTATTGCTGAATGTATGTATGTATGTATGTATTAAAACATGAACTATCCACACGAATGAGGTTTTTACAGTTGTTTGTCATGTTGGCAGGTTACACAGGGTGCAATACAAAACACATCAGCATGCACTTTCACACTTCCACACACGCATAAAACTCAGTGCACCTCGCATGTCACGTCAGGTATGGCGCCCTGGCTCCAGGCTACGCTTCAGCTCTCTCATGAACTTGCCAGCAGACATGCACTCGAAATCGCGTGGCAGACCGTTCATATTGCGCGCAGCGCGGTAGGCAAAGCGCCTCTTTCCGGCCTCTGTCCTGACCCGAGGAAGAGATAGGTGGTGGTCCTGTCGGGTCGTTCGAGAGTGCGCCGGTCTCTCACAGTTGTGAGAAAATAGACCGGCGAGACTCTCCGGCTCAGCGGTGCTGCGGACTTTGTGGAGAAGACAGAGGGTTTGATAAAGGAAGAGGTCGGGAGCATCGAGCCACCCCAGTGCTTCCCGCACCTCCGAAATGTGGTCAAACTTGCGTTTTCCGGAAACGACTCGCGCTGCAAAGTTGATGAGTTTTTGAATGCGATGCAGGTTTTTGGCAGAGCCGTTTCCGTACACGACCAAACAGTAACGAATGTGAGAGAACACTAGGGCGGTGACGATTTCGGGAAGTATTTGTGACGGGAGGTAGTGACGGATATGGGATAGACTGACAAGGATACCGCAGCACTTACGGCAGAGGGCTGACACATGAGCGTCCCAGGTGAGGTGCTGATCAAAAATGACACCCAAGTTGCGTGCCTCTGAGTGAGGTACCAGGTAAGTGTCACGGAACTTGATAGTAAACTGAGGAAGTGAGCGCAAATTTTGTCGTGATCCGATGGTAAGGAGTTCGAACTTCCTTACGTTAACTTTAAGCCCATTGCAATGAAAGTAGTCCCCAAGAGAAGCGAGAGCCGACTCCATGCGGGCGATAAGCGCTGGCATACAATATTTTGGTTCCGAAATCATGACTTGAGTATCATCGGCATATTGCACCACAATCGCATCAGCCGCATGAAGACTCAAGTCATTTGCAAACGCGCTGAAGAGAATGGGTCCGAGCGATGAGCCCTGAAAGACCCCTTGATTTATATCACGCGGAGTGGACGTTGCAATCTTGCCATCAGAGCCAGGGAAGCTAACACTCTGAGTGTGACCGTGCAAGTAATTTTGGAACCACAAAGTGTCTATGCCGAGAGCCTGAAGTTTGACTAACAGTTTTCCATGGTGAATGACGTCAAAACATTTGCTTAAGTCAATCAAACAAAGCAAAGCAATTTTACCAGAGTCGACAGCCGAGAGCATGTGGTCAGTGATACAAGTGAGCGCCGTCTCCGTAGAGTGCCGCGGGCGGAAACCGTGCTGGGTAGGAGCAAGGAGATGGTTGGATGAAAGGTAATAGTAGAGCTGGCGTTGCACCGCCCGCTCCACTATTTTGGCTATGACCGGAAGTATTGAAATTGGGCTGAAGTTGGAAGGATCAGAAGGATTGCCGGATTTATGGATTGGATACACAGGGGAGTGTTTCCAGGAGGTAGGCACGTCGTTGGTCGTGATGCAGGAGTTGATGAGGAAGAGAAGGACGTGGCCGATGGAATTGAAGGCGAGCTTCAGGATACGGATGCAGAGGCCGTCAGCACCACGAGCCGGGGAGTTCCGCATACTAAAGACGATGCGGTGTAGGGCACTCATACTGATTGGATGCAGTGAAAAGTAACAAGCTCCCACTCTCGGCAAACGAGTGGGGAGAGAGGGAGGTGGACCTTGCGCCTCCAGCTCGGCCGCCACGGTCGGACCGACATTAACAAAAAATGCGTTCATGTCGTCATGCGAGGTAGATGGTAACACCTGGGCATTCGACCTCTTGCTACCCAATAAGTCTCGGGCGGATTTCCAGCAACTAGCTCTCCCCTGCTCGAGAATGCGGTCGCCCACGTACCGGCGCTTGTCAGCCCTGAACGCAGCTCTAGCAAGGCGATTTGCTGAGCGGTACTGATCTGAGCCATGACCATACACTCTCAGAGCTATGGCTCGCTGCATAATCAAAATACGGGTACTGTCGGACATCGGAGGGGCGGTCATGCTGACAGTGCCGTGAATGGGCCGTGAATGGGCAAGTACGGCATGTCGTACTTGGTCCAATGGACCGATGCCGTACTTGGACCGCCGTACTTGCCCATTGACGGCATTTGGTAAGACTGGGCTCTTGGTAAGATTGCCTTGAGGCGGCCATGGACGGAGTCTCGGACGGAGGAGGTGGCCGGCCAGCGCTGCACGGCGCCACCCTGCCACGGGCAGCCACGGGCAGCCGCGGGCTGCCGCGCGTCCGTCGCCCGGCCGGCGCCCGGCCGGCGCGTGACCGTGTTTATAGGACGGGCCGCCGTTCAGCGAAGACGCGTTCTCGGCTCACCGGCCTGTGGCGGACCGTGTTTAGAGAAGCGACAGATCCGCTGATCGCTGCCTGACGACGCTGACGCTGACGAGACTGGCACCAGCGTGCTGGTGACAGTCTCGTTAGGCTGGGGTGAGCTACGCGATTCGGGGAGTTGTGGCTGGAGAGCAGTATGGTGCGGCGCCCTTAGCCCCAAATCATCAGCTCACGAGATATTTGCGGGTTGCTCGCACACCACCCCAGTGGACGGCCTTGTGGGACATTGTTTCCTCTCACGGTGGTGATATTCGACTGGATTTCGTGTTTATATCACCGCTGTTCGGTCGGGGGCTGGGGTGTGTGGCTGACCCTCCGCCTGTCGGCCTGGCGGTCTGCTGCCTCAGCATCCTTCTCCGACCCGCCCTCGCACTGTGTCGCCCGTTGTCCGGTTCAGCTCCACCCCTGCTCTGCTCTCCCGGCGCTCGACCCCGCCCTCGCACGTGTCGCCCGTGTCCGGTTCAGCCCCACCTCTGACTCTGCTCTCCAGGCGCCCGACCCCGCCCTCGCACGTGTCGCACGTGTCCGGTTTCAGCTCCACCCCTGCTCTGCTCTTCCCGGCGCCCGACCCGCCCTCGCACGTGTCGCACGTGTCCGGTTCAGCTCCACCTCTGCTCTGCTCTCCCGCGCGCCCGACCACCGCCCCTCGCACGTGTCGCACGTGTCCGGTTCAGCCCCATTCCCTGCTCTGCTCTCCCGGCACTCCGACCCGCCTCGCACGAGTCGCCCGTGTCAGGTTCAGCTCACCCTTCTGCTCTTCTCCCCCGGAGCAGGACGGGGGCAGCTGCCCCCCCCCGTACTGGACCTGGAACGTCTGTCTCCCACCTGGTCGCCCGGTAACCTGTTTCCGTTTCGCGTTCACCCCGGGTCTGGAGGCTGCGGATCGTT
>JAXIVJ010005234.1:0-5000 GCA_036785665.1 Chirona hameri | reverse complement strand
CCAATCGCCAACATACGGCGCCCAGACTGGTTTTATCAACCGCTCTTTATCAGCATCTTCCTATGAAGTTTCAATCAATAGCGCCGGAGGGCTCCCCAATCTCTATTCGTGAACTCGAGTAAGGCGAGTCCTCTACGAAGTAGGTCTCCGAGGCTGACAACCTCCAGAGCGCTGCTCCACCGCAAGTATTGGTAGTCTCCGGACCCCGGTGCGATGATGCGTGGCCCTGTCGAACTGATCCCCAGTTTGGCGGCGCTCAGAAGTTGTGCACGTATCTGCCCCGACGGCGGCTGACTATGCGCCAGTCGCTGCTGTCTGACGATCACCGAACAACACATTTGGATCGGGCCAAGTTTGGACAACTCTGCCGAGTGGCCAGATTCAGGCGTCTGAGGCGCTGAATTTACTTTACTTAGATTGAGTAGAGACCGGAACTGGATGCGCTCGTCGTACGACATGCAGGGATACGTCGGCATTTCAAGGACTTTTGATAGGACAAGGATACACACTGTGTATGGGGTAGCTGGTTGTTTTGTTTGTATGTTTATATATGTAAGGTTATATGCTGTTTTTGTCATGAATTTCAACCAGTTTTCCGTAATCGTTGTACAGAGGTTTACCTCCTTTCTGTTTGCCCCCGCGAAACCACCCTACTCGACATCGTACCTCCGACACACGTGGCATCGCCACCGTGTGGTCATTGTGTGTCAGCTGTCGGCCGGGATCCTGTGACATCACAGAGGCCAAGTGATGCAGGCTTACGGCGGATCGCCGTATCGCGGCCGACAATCTCCATCAGTCTCTCCAGTAAAGCCTCAGTCGTCGCCGCTGCCGTCGCTTCGTTAGCCGGTCTTGCGTGGGCCGGACCGGGCCTGAGGGGGGGGGGGGGGGGGGCTGCGGGGATGATGCGCCTCGTCGCGATGAGCTACCTCCTGCAGCCTACAGAGCCGAGCCGTGAAACTCGACTGAGGTGGGGCAGGGCGCTGCTACTCTTCAAGCTATGCTCCGCTCCTGGGCGCACGTTGTGCTGGATACTTCTCTGCTAGCTGGCGATCCGGGCTGTTTGTGTGATGTAGCGGGGCCAGGTTGCGTGGCACCTTTGTCCTGGCCGTCGCTGTGCCTCCTGAGGCTGCTGCGCACTAGAGCTGCTATGACGTACATCTCGTCTCTACATCCGTGGTGTGTGTGTGTGTGTGTGTGTGTTGTGTGTGTGTGTGTTGTGTGTGTGTGTGTGTGTGTGTTGTGTGTGTTGTGTGTGTGTGTGTGTGGTGTGTGTGTGTTTGCGTGTGCGTGTGCGTGTGCGTGTGCGTGTGCGTGTGCGTGTGCGTGTGCGTGTGCGTGTGCGTGTGGCTGAGTGCGTGTGCGTGTGCGTCTGTGCGTGTGCGTGCGCGTGCGCGTGCGCGTGCGCGTGCGCGTGCGCGTGTGCGTGTGTGTGTGTGTGTGTGTGTGTGTTTGTGTGTGTGTGTGGTGTGCGCGTGCGTTGCTGTGTATTGCGCTTGTGTGCTGTGCGCGCGTGTGGGGTGTGCGTGTGCGGCGTGTGCTGAGCGCGCGTGTGTGTGTGGTGGTGTGCGTGCGTGTGCGTGTGCGGTGTACGTGACGTGTACGTGTACGTGTACGTGTACGTTGTACGTGTACGTGTACGTGTACGTTGTGTGTATCACCAGGCAGCGAGAGCAAGAGCAGGCCTCCGGGCGGTGTGTACTGGGCCTCAGAGCAGAGCAGGCCTCGGGCAAGTGTGGACTGGGGACGGGCGGACACCGCCGCACCGGCCCCGGCGACAGAACCCGCGCAAGGATCGATCATCTACCGTACACAGCCTTCGCACGCTGCTGCCTCCGCCCGCCGCCTCGCCCACCGCATGCGCTGTGTGTCCGCCGGCTACCGGGCCAGGGAGTCTTGCCGAGCGGCGGGTAGCGGACGGCGCTGCGCGAGTGCATCGCACCTCCCGGCTCGCACACACTGCCCGCACACCGACCGACGCGTCGGCGACGTCGGCAGCGTCGGCTAGCGTCGGCAGCGTCCGTCAGCGACTGTCAGCGTCGGCATGCGTCGAGCAGCGTCGGCAGCGTCGGCAGCGTCGGACAGCGTCGGCAGAGGACGGCAGAGACGCAGAGACGGCAGAGACGGCAGAAGAGACGGGGCAGGGCAGCGGGAGGTGAAGACGAGGTGAAGACGAGGCGAGGACGAAGTGAGGACGAATGTGTGACTAGAGGTGTGTGGTGCGCTAGCAGCTGGGGACAGCGAAGGAAGAGAAGGAAGGGCTGAAAGGGTGCGGCTGCGGGTTGAAACGAGGACGGAGCGGGGTATGTGAAGCTTGCAGCGGGTGAGGGGGGGGGGGGGGAAGGATCGTGCCGACGGGGTTTACGAGTTGTGAAACTGGTAGGGCGTTTGTTCAGGTGTTGTGAAATCGATTGATCCCACTGAGCTGGCACGTGGGAGTGCATTCATATTGATGAAGCAACGACGTTCGAAACGTCAGCTAAATGTTTTATGACTTGAGAAATACAATTAGCATTACTAAACTGACCCTTCCTGCTATTTTCTCACCTGCATGTTCGTGGAATTTGCTTAATGAATCCGGGGGGAATACGATGCTAGCCGGAAGTCAAGTGAGACCGTAGCTCGTTGGCTGCACGGATGTGTGATGCCCTGTCAGTCCCACCGTTCATGCAGTATCACCGACTATTTGCCGCTTCTCGTGTGGTTTCCGTCAATTGTTCGACGGCTTCTTCTTTTGATGTGTTACCCCCGTTAGTAGATTAATAGTGATGTAATTATAACCTCTACTGATACCCAGACGGTTTTTAACTCTATACCATTGAGTGCCAGAGCTTTTACAAGGATGTTATACTTAAAATAGAAAAGTTACACTATTATGCAATTATTGTACTAGTTTATCGGACAATAATGCGTGTAACGGTATCATGGCATTCCTTCAGTCAGCACTTTTGCAGAACCAGGGAACGTTGACTCGGAAGTTGTAAATCGTTAGCAAAATAATCGGCAACCTCGTGAGCGTCGGTGAACGATTTGCGAAACCTTTCTGAGCGGGCAGCATTGCCGTGCGGGCGGATGTGTGGGGCGCTGGCGAATCATCGAGTCCGCTGTGCTGTGCACAATATGTGCCACGCCGGTCAGGTGGCTGAAAGGGTGACATAAGTTTGATTAATTGCCGGGGTTACAGAGCCACGCTACGTATATTGAGGTAGCCGTCTGTCTGTTTTTCAGCGTGAGCGTGAGCTCCGGCCTGCTATGAAGTCGGAGCTCCTGCTTCCTCCGCTGCTAGCTACGGTGAGTACATGCCTCCTATTAGCACCAGTGAGTCCACGAGGGCTCTGCCCCCTGGGCCTGCTCCCTCCGCTGCAGCTACGGTGGAGTACATGCCTCCTATTAGCCACCAGTGAGTCACGAGGGCTCTGCCCCCCCCCCCCCCTGGGCCTGCTCCCTTGCTGAAATTTACCTTGAGTCATGGCTCCTATAGCCACCAGTGATTCCACGAGGGCTCTGCCCCCCCCCCCCCCCTTGGGCCTGCTCCCTCCGCTGCAGTTACGGTGAGTACATGGCCTCCTATTAGCCATCAGTGATTCCCACGAGGGCTCTGCCCCCCTTGGGCCTGCTCTTTTGCTGACATTACGGTGATTGGCTTGTCCCCTCTCTCTAACCTCCGGTTGATCACGAGGGGTTCCGCATGTCTATGGCAGTGTGCGACACCAACGTCCTGGGACAACTGGGACAGGTACGTTGATGACAGGGCCCTTCATCAACTACTTACCACCAACGAATTCACTCTCAACGCGAATAGAAATGGACGTTCGTTGGTTTTTGATACGTGGAGCCAAATGACCTAAGTAGTCGGTACGCCAGAAAAACTGCAATCATTGGCGCTGTGTGGACCATAAGGTCGGGGTGCCCTTAACCCGCGCCCCGCTGGGAGTGGGGGGGGGGGTAAATTTACCCCCCCCCCGGATTTTCTTCCAATACTTGAAAACTATTAGATATAGCGACTTTAAACTTCCGGTACCTTATGCTGCATCAATTCTAGTCTTCTCACGAAAATGGACACTGACATTGATTGTAGTACTTTGGGAGATAATCACGTTTTAAATGACGTCATGACATGAAATATTTGGTGGAAAACCCATAAATGTTTTGAACTGAACATCGTAGAAAATAGAGTTTTGATGCGAGTTGCAAATACACAACGTCAAAAGAAGAAAATGGCATTCTCAACAAAATCGCCATCTCGGATTTTTAAATTTTGGGTTTTTGACCCCCAAAAATCCACAAAACTTACTTTTTGGAAACATTTCACAAAATCAATGTTGTTATAGATATTTAAAAAGGAACATATGTTGGAGAACCAAGTATGTACAAAACCCAAACCAAATTTAAAAGCAATGTCCTTTATTTTTGACTGACTTATGGCTCCTCTAAGTATAAGATTACTCGTGACGTCCATTATTTGAAGTTGTGTTTTCTTTTCAGTGACACAGGATACATACAAAATAATGCCACCTCTGTATTCGAGACAAAACTGGGTCTAACACATTGCATTTTTTGTATTAGATTAATCAATTTCCTTTTTTTTTCCTTTTGAGACCTGATCTTGATCTGAGGGCCATTATATAGGGATCAGTTTGTGAAAATGGCTGCTACGTATCGGAATTATACGTGTAACATAACCCATAAAACATGAGTGCATTATTTTCATTACTTTCGTAGACCTCTTGCCATAGTGACCGTATGTGAACTGACCTTGACCTTTAGCCTCAAAATATAACTTTCGGTAATGTGGTAGGTGTATTATACCTTGAGAGCTTTTTGTGCGATAATAGTCGTACTCCTAAGACTTTGAATGGAGTATGGCCCATCAACTCAATAGCTCTTGTTTATCAATTTAGTCCGAACCTTTTGAATGGACGGATTTTCCGAGGCCAGGACAAAGCACGCTTAAGCAGAGCTTGTTGCGCAGGTCCTGGACCCCTACCGCCCGACTTGGG
>JAXIVJ010005233.1:15000-75710 GCA_036785665.1 Chirona hameri | reverse complement strand
CAATATAGCAATTTTAGAGGTCCGCACCATACGCAATACGACGCATTGATGAGAAAGCAACCCAGGGCATAATACTCAAAATTTTCGCGCCGCTCCACGGCGCAATTTGTTTTAGAAATCCAGGTCTTGAGCTTAAAAAATATTCCAAGTTGGTATAGCTGATTCCAAATTCGTGTCGTTGGTTCCAAAGTTGATGTGGCAGTTTGCTAACTCCAGCTCCTAAACGTTGGTATGGCCCATGCCATACCTGCCATACTGCATTTTCCAGCCTTGTAACGTGCCTTTTCATGCGTTTTTTTTTTGGGGGGGGGGGGCCTTTCAACGCTTGGGAAAGGGCCCTTTCAACGCTTGGGAAGGGGCCCTTTCGAGGCGCCGCCCCCCCCCCCCTGGACGAAATCCTGGCTACGTGCCTGCCTTAGGTCACCGATATAAAAAAATCCGAGATAAACAAATTGTAGGTATCTATCATCTTATCAAATCCTGCAAGATTTAAACCGATCGGCCTAAAACTGTGGTTGCGGTACTACCGCAAACGTTTTGGAGGTGGGGTCATCACGTGACCTGGTCTGGTGACCTGACCTGAGATGACCCGAGATCAAGAATTTGACGTAATGCGGGTAGTTCATTTCGAAACAGGTATGCGAAAAACGGTGGCGCGCAGCGCCTCCATTTTTGTGCTATCTGCGAAAAACCGGAGGGGTGGGTGGATTTCGCCCCCCCCTCCCTCCCCGTCCAGGACGCGTGTTAAAGCTAACTTTCCTCAGTAAAAGTTGCTGAGATTTTCTTCTATATCAGGAAATGTGTCAATCTTGCACCGATTTCAGGCGGCTTGGGGGAGGGGGCAATTGCTCATTTTGCCCAATCCGCCACTGGATCTTTGTATTTTGCAAAAGATGCGGGACTTTGGTGAAAATTGGGCAAATTTAGCAATTTCCTGTGGATTTATATGCATTTTCATGTTTCCCAATTACTTATAATTGGGAGGTCACAAAATAGACTTCACCTTAGGTCACCGATATAAAAATCATCCGAAATAGCAGAATTGTAGGTGTTTGTGACCTGATTAAATCCTGTGAGTATCTAACTGATCGGTCAAACAATGTGCTGCGGCGGCACGACCTCACATTTTTTTGGAGGTGGGATCACTAAACTTGACTTAGTGACGTGACCTGAGGAGACCCGAGGTAAACAAATTAATAGGATTTTGGCAATTGATAGGCAAGCAGTTGTATCAAAGATGGCGGCGCGAAATGGCGTCGTTTTCCGCTAATTCCAAAGCAAATTTAAGGGGGGATGGCATCTGCCCCCACTGGCAGATCCAGGGGGCGGACATCAGGGGCAAATCCCCCCCCACACACACACAAGAATATGGGGGAGGCATGCAATACAAGTACCCCTCCCCCCCCCCCTGCGCGTTCCCTGCACTGAACGTGAAAAACAATGATCTTAGGAGAAAATTACATGAAAACGGAAGTTTTTTTCTTCTCTCAAGTGATTGAATTTGAAGTTTGTATGTATCCTTTGCTTTCCCGTATTTTCTCAATAACTTTAAAACCGTGATAGATATCAACGTGAAACTTGCAGTACCTTATACTGCTCCAATTCTACGTCTTCTCACTAAATTTCAATCAAATTATGTAGCATTTTGGGAGATAATAACGTTTTAATGACGTCATGCCATGCCATTTTTGGTGGAAAAACAATAAATGTTGGACAAATCGTTAAATAGTGTTTCATAGCAAATTGCAAATAAAACACGTCAAAAGAAAGGAAATGACATTATCTTCCAAATGGCTGTCTCGGATTTTTTTTTTGGCTTTTGACCCAAAAAAATATTTATTTTTTTATCGGAAAATGTCCACAATTTTGTTTAATTCGAAAAGTGAATTTCTTATGCTCGAATACCAAAATAAGGTGACCGGCCCAAATCCGCGGAGGAAAAAAATGGGGGTACCTTTTTGCCACAAAAAGGTGCCCCCAAAAATGGAGATACCTTTTTGCCCCCCTAGTGGTTTTCCCTTAAAATAGGCCCTGGCACAGGAGGCACATGCCCCCCCCCCCACCCCCTCCTCCATTGGTCCGAGAAGCCCGGAGGGCCCCTCGGCCCCTCAGCCCATATGGAAGCGGCGGAGCGACCGAAGGGCCCAAAACTTACCAGGCTTAACCATCGCCAGTGCAGGGGGTTGATGCCACCCCCTCGGTTTTTCGGGAATAACTCGCGTAAATATCAACCGATTGCGATGAAACTTTCAGTACCCTACTTGATAACAATTTGACACATATTCTTAAGGAAAAAATTAAGTTGTAGGTCACATGACCTTTGACCTGTTTTGCAAGGTCATGTCAGGCGCAACTGGCGTCCCGTAATATTGATCCTTGTAACTTGTGCAGTTGCATAGTGTTTGTTGTTCAGGAGCATATGCACAGGTGTTTCCAGGTGACAGTTGTGGTTTCCACTGAGATTGTGACCTCGATTGACCTTTTCAAAGGTCAACCGAGGTCACTGACCTTCGATGACCTCATATTACTGTTTTGGCTTCTGGAAGTTTCAAGGACATTTTGTGACGCTGATTTAAAATATGGGATCCATTTTACATAATTATATGTTCCACTGAGGTCAAGCGCCCCAACAGGTCAACCAAGGTCACTGACCTCAAATGACCTGCCATGACCTGACATGACCTTTTTTTTGGAATTTGGCAGTTTCTAGGACATTTTGTGATGATTATTTCAAATTTAGCACCCATTTAGCATAATTATATGCTCATTCGCGATTCTAGCTCGATTAAATTCAATTTATACGCATTTACAATTTTGTTGAATTTTGGGTCATTGACATAACCTCAGAGGTCACCTAATGACTTAGCCGAGGGCCCTTTTAAGCCTAGCAAGGGCTCCCTCAGGCCGACTGAGGGCCCCTCAGGCTAACCAAGAGCCTTAGGCCGCCCCCAGGGGCCGACTGAGGGCTCCCTTGGCCGAGTGAGGACCCCTAAGTCCGAACAAAGACTTTCTTAACCCTCGCCGTGCAGCGTTCGATCAGTGCGTGACCGTGCAAGGGGGGGGGGGGGGGGGGGTACGACCCCCTCGCGTTTCGCCCCTAATTCGGCTAGAGCTTCCATTCAAAAACGAGCGTGTTGCTTGTCACGAGCGGAAGCCATTGATACCCGATTCCTGAGGGACCCAGACGGCCTAATGGGGCCCTCGGCCGGCCTAAGAGGGTCCTAGCTCGTCCTAAGGGGCCTAGGTTGGTCGTCCTGAGGGGCCCTCGGTCAGCACCTGGTCATGGTAATCCCTTTATATAGACACTGGGCGCCTTCGGGGCCCCTGCCTCGTCTGGGGGTCAAATGGCTACTTTCTTAGCCTGGTTCTGGCTCCCAGCCTGGTTCTGGAGTGTATGATCGCCACCGTGGGACCCACAGTGGCGATCACCCACAGTGTGGGTCCTGTCTAGCGCCTGAATAACCTGTACTGATCCCTAATCGCCACTGGGGCACCTGCCTGACCTCAGGGCTTATACTCGCCTTCTACTGTGAACGGCAGACTGCTTGGGCACTGGCGCATCCAGCGGTCGTGTTTTTGTGAGGGGGGGGGGGGGGGGCAAATCTGTGGGAGGCACTGTCGGATCCAGCCTCTCTTCGTGGGGGGCATCTTTTGTGACAAAAAGGTACCCTCAATTTTTTTCCCTCCGCGGATTTGGGCCGGTCACCTTATTTTGGTATTCGAGCTTAAGAAATTCACTTTTCAAATTCACAAAAATTTTCTTTGGTAGATTTATTCTGAGAAGAAAAAAAATCGCTTATTTTTATTTTTGAGGTTCAAAAACCCATAATTCGAAATCCGAGATAGCCATTTTGAAGGGAATGTCATTTCCCTTCCTTTTGACATTTTTATTTGCAACTTGCTTCAAAACTCTAAATTTTCTACGATTTTTCAAACATTTATCGTTTTTCCACCAAAAAAGGCAGGACATGACGTCATTAAAACGTCATTATCTCCCAAAATACTACATCAATTTAAATGCAAGTTGGTGAGAGGACTTAGACGTGATGCAGGATAAGGTACTGAAATGACATTCTCTTCAAATGGCTATCTCGGATTTTGAATTATGGGTTTTTAAACCCCACAAATAAAAATAAGTACCTTATCTGCCAGTTTCACGTTCATATCTATCATAGTTTTCAGGTTATTGAGAAAATCCGGGAGGGGCAGATTCTTCTGATAAGCTTTGAGCTAGAAGTACCTATCTCACCTAGGTACCTACCTACCTATAGTTTGTTTTATTTTGATTGCACAATTGTCATTGGGGACTTCGTGAGAATCACAACGTGAATTGGGTACACACCGCTGCCTAGGCACGTAGCCAAGGGGAGGGTGGGGGGGGGCGGGTGCGGGCGCCGCACCCCCTGGAGGCCAGGGAGGGCCAGTTTTTTGGCGGAGGAGGGCCCTTTTTTCGGCGCGCGCAGCGCGCCGAAAGGGCCGACGAGCCGCGCGAAGGGCGGCATCATGGCTCTTTTCCACGCAAGCGAGGTCTTTAGAGAGTTTAGAGCACTCCAGAGGCTCTTTAGGGCCACCAGGACCCTCTCTGAAAGACCAGAGAGCCCCTTGGACGTTCAAAAGAGCCCTGTGCATATCAGAGGGGCTCCTGGCCAGACCAAAAGGGCCCCTGATCGGGTCCGAGGGCCCCTGGACACGTGGAATGGGCCCCTAGGCCAGCACAGTGGGGCCCCTGGGAAGGTTGAGAGGCCCCTGCGCATGTCGGCAGGGCGGCAAAGCAGCCAGCACAGTCCCTTGCCAGGTCATACGGCCCCTGAGCAGGTTGGAGGGCCCTTGGACAGACCACAGAGGGCCCCTGGGAAGTTCAAAAGGACCCTGTGCAGGCCTGAGGGGCCCCTGACCATTTCGAAAGGGCCCTAGGTGGGTCAGGACCGGCCCCTGAACATTGCCAAATGAACCCCTAGTCAGCACGGAGGGTCGTGGACCCTCGGAGAATGTCGCACGGGCGAAAAACGCAGCCAGCGGCAGTCCCTTGCCAGGGTCGGAAGGGCCCCTTAGAAGGCTGGATGGCTCCTGTACAGACCAGAGTGGCCCTGGAATGTTCAAAATGCCACTGTACAGATCGGAGGGGCCCCTGACCAGACCGAAAGGGGCACCTGGGCAGGTAAGAAGTGCCCCGGTACATGCCGAATTGGCCCCTAGCCAGTACGGAGGGGCCCCAGGGCATGTAGGAGGGTCCCCTGAGGATGTTGGCAGGGCGACAAAGCAGCCAGCGCAGTACGACCAGAAGAGTCGCTGGGCAGATCGGAGGGGCTCCTGGGTAAGTCAGAGGGGCCCCTGACTAGACCGAAACGGTCCCTGGGCAGGTCGGAAGGGCCCTTGAACATTGCCGGATGAGTTTCCTAGCCAGACTGGAGGATCCCCCTGGGCAGGTCGGAGGGCCCCCTGACCATGTCGGTAGGGTGACAAAGCAGCCAGTTCCGTCCCTGGCCAGGTCGGAAGGACCTCTGAACAGGCCGAATAGGCCCTTTTACACAATAGGGGCTTATTGGAAGGTCAGAGGAGTCCCTGGTCAGACCGGAAGGGCCCAAAGCACGTAGAGATCCCAGATGAAGATTAAATACAAAGATGACTTACTCCACTATAAAATATTAAAATCGGAGCTTTCGGGTATATTGTAACACCTTTCGTCAGCGATTAAGAGGCATTCGGTAACAGGCCATTGCTCGTCTTTAAGACGAGCAATGACATGTTACTGAATGCCTCTTAATCGCTAACGAAGGGTGCTACAATATACCCGCAAGCTCCGATTGTAATTTTTATAGTAGAGTAAGCCCTCTTGTATTTAATATATATATCACTTTATCATCCACTCCACATCATGTCTTTTCGCGGATCCAGATGAGTCCCTGAACAGGGTCAAAAGGTGCGTTGAAAGGTCGGGAAGGGCCCCTAGACGATCTGAAGGGACCCTGGGCCTTTCAACGGTAAGACTCGCAGTTGCCCAGGGAAAAAAAACCTCAAAAACTTTGCGCCGCTCCGTGGCGCAATTTACCTACAAATTAAATTATATGGCAGGTTAGATACAAAAAAAAACGGTCCGTTTCTCGGCGCATTTATTGTGTTATGTTGCTACTTTCCTATATAATTGGGCAAAATAGTTCACTTTAGCCATTTTTGTACGCACTTTTAAAACGCACAAATAGCATTTTTAGAGGTCCGCACCATAAGCAATGTGACGCATTGATGTGAATGCACATCTAGGGCAGAGACTCCAAATTTTCGCGCAACACTCCGCGCGCAATTTGTTTTAAGGGTTCCAGGTCCCTGAGCTTAACAAAATATTCCAAGTTGGTATAGCTGATTTCAAATTGGTGTCGCTGGTTCCAAAGTTGATATGGCAGTTTGCTAACTCCAGGTCCTAAAAGTTGGATATGGGCCCATGCCATACATGTCATACTGCATTTACATCCTTGTACGTGCTTTTATCATCCGTTTTGTTTTGACCTTTCAACGCTTGGGAAGGGGCCCTTTCATCGCCTCGGGAAGGCTGCCCCTTCGAGTCGCAGCACCCCCCCTGGACGAAATCCTGGCTACTTGCCTGCCACTGTCACGCATCCCGAAAGGTTATTTCCACAAAAGCAAAACGTCATTTTTGACATCCATCTGCGCCGAAATAGAGTGTAGATTGGATTCCAAATTGATACCAGTCATGACTTTTCTTCCTACATGTAAAAACAAACGTTTGTTCGAGCTTTCAATTCCAACTGCAGCTTGCTGACCGCTATTTTCGCGTCCATTTGAACTTTTAAGCCCTTATTTGACAGTAAGAGCAGTGTTTTCCCAAATTTTCCAGTTTTTCACTGTGGATAGCTGGATTTGACTGCTGCTAATCAATTTTTTTACGATAAATTGTTAACGTTTTTTTTTGAAGGGGGGGGGGGGCAACAGATATGTTGCCCCCCCCCCCCCCCTCCCTTCCAAGCTTTTGAGGGGGGGCATCAAGGGCGGAACCAGAATGGGTGGTTTGGGTCAGTTTGGTGGGGGTGGGGGGGTGGGGGGGGGGGGGGGGGAGAATCCAAAAAGTCTCACACAATTCTGAAAACTCATCGGATTTCACTTGCTTTTATGCATCGGTAGAACTGATTTAAAACAAACTTTCCTTTGTAAAAGTTGCTAGATGTTATATTATCTCAGGAAATGTGTAAAATTTTGCGCCGATTTCAGGTGGTTTGGGGAGCATGGCCCCGTGCCCCCTCCCCTCTGGATCCACCCCATGAGGGTCATGGCCTGGTCCCCCCCCCCCCCCCCCTGGATCCGCCAGTGCACTTGGGACCCTAATTTTCGGCGATAACTTTTGAATGCATCAACTGGTATGCACAAATGTATCGCAATGGCGTTTCAGGCCCTACGCTAATTTCTATTATAAAAGTTGTTTAGTGTCACTCACAAAATTTAGGGCGCCTTTCCAATTCACTCGTAATGTTAAACACAACACGAGCTCGGATAGAGGCTAACGTCCGGTCGCTTCTGTAGTCCTGCCCTTGACTCCGCCCAACTTGCAACCGACCGGTACTGATCGGATAGCGTCCGTACATGGTCAGCCATTGAATTTCGTTCGTATTGATTTTTGATGGTGCACATTCCCTTGGTTAAGTTGCTTAATTATTCTTTTAAAATCAGGGAATGTGTCAATTTGTGGCCGATTTCGGTCGGTTTGGGGGAATGACCTCTTTGCCCCCACCCCCTCGCACCTGCTGGATCTGCCAGTGGCCTTAAAGTAAGACAAGCTACTTGATAAGCCCATGAGCGCTCAAAATGTTCGACTGAAGTTTTATACGTTGCTGTTTTCTGAAGTTGTCTTTGCAAACTTATGACGGATCGTTTCGCGTAAAGCGTCTTCACATTCCATAGTCTAATACTTCAGTGAATTACCCTCGAATTTATGTGTTTGCAATGCAATTATGTCATGCAAACGTGAAGAATCGGGGCAACGTAAAATGTTGAGGGCCGAAGTTTCGCGTTGCTTCTTCTTCATTGTGTTGCTGCTGGAAACTTCAAGGAGCCTTGTGCGTGCAACTAAAATTGTTAACCCGCGCACTGACTGGGTCCGCGCCGACTTCGAACCGACAGTGGGGGGGGGGGGGCGGATACCTGCCATCTTAGATTAAAACAACATGCAACATAGCGAAGACATAAAACACGTTAGATAGCTCGAAACAAGGTATTATGAAAGTACTAAGCTCATTTTTTAGGTTCAGTTCATTATTGAGGTTACCAGAGGTCAACAAAGGTAAAATTTCGGCATATATGGTATCCTTACCAAAAACAGTCTATATCTCGAAAACAAAAAGAGCTTGGGACGCGCGAAAAAATACGTCCGAGAGAAAATTGATTTGTTTTGTTACCTCAGGCTCCAACAGATTTCGTCTCAGGTCAATAGTTAGCTCAAGTGAGGCCGTCGAACTAGAAAACAGTATGTTTCGGTCAAGCAAGTCAGCGATATGCATCAGACCGGCCGCTTTTTTTGCAGGAAGTTCAGCATGTTCTGCAGGTATACAGCTGAGAAATAAGAATGTTAGGCAATTAATTTGGATTCGATCATCAATATACTGCCAGCTGCTGATACGCCAGGTGGCACGCAGGTGTTTCCATACTGTCAGCTGCTGATTACGCCAGGTGGCACCGCCAGGTGTTGCCATACTGTCAGCTGCTGGTACGCCAGGTGGCACGCCAGGTGTTTCATACTGTCAGCTGCTGATACGCCAGGTGGCACGCCAGGTGTTGCCATACTGTCAGCTGCTGGTACGCCAGGTGGCAACGCCAGGTGTTGCCATACTGTCAGCTGCTGGTACACCAGGTGGTTTCCCATACTGTCAGCTCCTGATACGCCAGGTGGCACGTCAGGTGTTTCCATACTGTCAGCTGCTGTACACCAGGTGGACGCCAGGTGTTTCCATACTGTCAGCTGCTGGTACACCAGGTGGCACGTCAGGTGTTTCCATACTGTCAGCTGCTGGTACACCAGGTGGCACGCCAGGTGTTGCCATACTGTCAGCTGCTGGTACGCCAGGTGGCACGCCAGGACCCGTATTCAGGTCGACGGCGTAACTTAAGTTGGCACACGCGGTGCTCTGCAGGGTCAGTGCCATGGAGCTCTGACCGGCTAGCGCTACACTCGTTGTTTCTCGGCGGCCGCTGGCGGTTGTCTTCTCTCTCCCAGGGGCAGTTCATATGTGGCGGCGGTACCAGGCAGGCTGGTGTGCCTGCCGTTGGTGTTTTCAAATGTGGCAAATGTGGCGTCACCGGGCCGCTCTGGTCACGGCTCTCCGCACAGCCGACAGTCTCTCACAGTCAGGCACCGGTCCGGACAGTACTATCTCGCAGTCAGGCACCGGTCGGCAGCCACTCCACAGCGCGACCACTCAGGTGCGCGTGGCTCACTGACCGGCTAACCGACCGACCATGTGGTGACCGAATGGTGAAGATCCGCTGACTGGCTCACTCCCCGCAGGATGCTACGGAGCGACGTCCACCCTCGGTTCCTATGCCCAGAGGTCTATAAATGGCGAGATTTGTCGCTCACGACGAATCTAGGGCAATTTCTGTGGCACGATGGAAACTCCTCGGTAAGGATTGTCACCACATATACTCCCATCGCTCGGGAACTCCCATCGCTCGGGAAACCGACCATGGTGTGGTGACATTGCAGAAGCAAAATACTTTCAATTAGACGCCTGGATGGGCGTTTCACGAGCGAAGCCGAGCGAAGCCGAGCGAAGCACAATGGATGCCACATTTGAAATTAGCGTCACAAAATGTCCTAGAAACTATCAGATTCCAAAAAGGTCATCTCAGGTTATCGGAGGTCAGTGGCCTCGGTTGAACTGTGAAAATGCATGACCCCAGTGGAACATATAGCAAGTAAAATGGATGCCAAATTTGAAATCAGCGTCACAAAATGTCCTAGAAACTGACATAGGGCAAAAAGTCATATCAGGTCATCGGAGGTCGGTGACTTAGGTTGACCTCTGAAAAGGTCAGCTGAGGTCACAATCTCAGTGGAAACCATAAATGTCACCTGTTGACACCTGCCCATATGCTCCTGAGCAGCTAACACTCGGAAATTGCACAAGTTACAAACACTGATACTACGGAACGCCAGTTGCGTCTGGCATGACCTTGAGCAACAGTCATAGGTCACGGGTCATGGGGGTTAGAACTTAACAAAAGTTGAGAGTCTGTGTCAAATCAGGCGCGTCGCCACGACATTTTGAGTGGGGGGGGGAGGACCCATAAGTCCATATTTTCCACTCAACAATCAACATTATCGTACGCACTAGTGATGTCATTTTCAGAAAATTCCTGAAACTTGACTAAAACGATACCAATTTCATTCTAGTTATGCTGACCGAAAGCCAAACCGATTTTTCCCAACCCTAAAATGAACGATTTTTGACCGACTTTCAATATTGATGTAAGGTGTTGGCAAGCGTTTCTTTGTATATGCAGGTGCATTTTATTAGGGAAAGAAATACCTCAATAATACTTAATAGTATTGATGATCAGAATCCAAATTAATTGCCTAACATTCTTATTTCTCAGCTGGATACCTACAGAACATGCCGAACTTCCTGCAAAATAGGCGGCCGGTCTGATGCATATCGCTGACTTGCTTGACCGAAACATACTGTTTCTAGTTCGACGGCCTCACCTGAGCTAACTATTGACCTGAGACGAAATCTGTTGGAGCCTGAATAACAAAACAAAAATCCATTTTCTCTCGGACGTTTTTATTTCGCGCGTCCCTAGCTCTTTTTGTTTTCGAGATATAGACTGTTTTTGGTGAGGATACCATATATGGTCGAAATTTTACATTTGTTGACCTCGGATAACCTCAATAATGACCTGACCTAAAAAAAAATGACCTTAGTACTTTCATAATACCTTGTTTCGAGCTATCTAACGTTGTTTATGTCTGTCGCTATGTTGCGTGTTTTTTAATCTAATCTAATCTAAGATGGCAGGTATCCGCCCCCCCCCCCCCCCCACTGTCGGTTCGAAGTTGGCGCGGATCCCGTCGGTGCGCGGGTTAACAATTTTAGTTGCACGCACAAGGCTCCTTGAAGGTCCCAGCAGCAACACAATGAAGAAGAAGCAACGCGAAACTTCGGGCCCTCAACATTTTACGTTGCCCCGATTCCTCACGTTTGTGACAAATTGCATTGCAAACACATACATTCGAGGTAATTCACTGAAGTATAGACTATGGAATGTGAAGACGCTTTACGCGAAACGATCCGTCATACGTTTGCAAAGACAACTTCAGAAAACAGCAACGTATAAAACTTCAGTCGAACATTTTGAGCGCTCATGGGCTTATCAAGTAGCTTGTCTTACTTTAAGGCCACTGGCAGATCCAGCAGGTGGCGAGGGGGTGGGGGCAAAGAGGTCATGCCCCAAACCGCCCGAAATCGGCCACATTCCCTGATTTTAAAAGAATAATTAAGCAACTTAACCAAGGGAATGTGCACCATCAAAATTCAATACGAAACGAAATTCAATGGCTGACCATGTACGGACGCTGCCCGAT
The DNA here is from genome assembly GCA_036785665.1 of Chirona hameri. Classification (NCBI taxonomy): domain Eukaryota; kingdom Metazoa; phylum Arthropoda; class Thecostraca; order Balanomorpha; family Balanidae; genus Chirona; species Chirona hameri. Next base: position 64,123 of record JAXIVJ010005233.1, on the reverse strand, counting down.
CAGTTACCGGTCGGTTGCAAGTTGGGCGGAGTCAAGGGCGGGACTACAGAGCGACCGGACGTTAGCCTCTATCCGAGCTCGTATTGTGTTTAACATTACGAGTGAATGACAAGCGCCCTAAATTTTGTGTGACACTAACCAACTTGTATAATAAAAATTAGCGCAGGGCCTGAAACGTCCATTGCGATAAATGTGTTCATACCAGTTGATGCATTCAAAAGTTATCGCCGAAAATTAGGGTCCCAAGCGCACTGGCGGATCCAGGGGGGGGGGGGGGGGGGAGAACCAGGCCATGACCCACATGGGTGGATCCAGAGAGGGGGGGGGCACGGGTCCATGCTCCCCAAACCGCCTGAAATCGGTGCAAATTTGACACATTTCCTGAGATAATATAAAATATAATATAAAATATAAGCAACTTATACAAAGTAAAGTTGTGTTACAATCAGTTACCGATGCATAACGCAAGTGAAATCCGATGAGTTTTCAGAATTGTGTGAGACTTTTTGGGATTTGCCCCCCACCCCAAATTGACCCAAACCACCCATTCTGGTTCCGCCCTTGATGCCCCCCCCCCGCAAAAGGTTGGAAGGGGGTGGCAACATGTCTGTCCCCCCCCCCCTCCCAAAAAAGTTAACGATTTATCGTAAAAATTGATTTTGCAGCAGTCAAAATGCAGCTATCCACAGTGAAAAACTGGGAAATTTTGGAAAACACTGCTCTTACCGTCAAATAAGGGCTTAAAAAAGTTCAACTGGACGCAAAAATAGCGGCCAGCAAGCTGCCAGTTGGCCACGTGGCACGTGCCACGTACCACCACGTGCCCCATTGCAAAAAAAAACTGCTCGCCAAGACGTGGCGCCCATACCAGTGGACGTAGGGAGACCAAACTCGGTGGTCGAGTAGTCCACGTGGGTGCCGACAAACAATTTGGCTTATTTCCCCGAGGGGGGCACGTTGCCCTCCCCCTAGGGGGTTAACCTGCTTTCGCGGGTCCTCTGATTGCGTTATTTTATCGCTAGCCGCACCAAATTTGGTACACCGATGGAGTTCGGCGAGTGACAGATGTTGGTGCCGGTCGCTGCTTGATCGATGCCACGTGGCACGTGTCACGTGCCGCCACGTGGCCACTGCAAAATCTGCTTGCCCAGCCATGCCGCCCATACCAGTGGACGCAGTACAACCAAACTCGGTGGGCGGGTAGTCCTCATGGGTGCGGGGTGACCTTGGGGGGTGGAGACGGTGGCGCCCTCAAAGCACGTGCAGCTGCCACGTGCAACTTTTTCAGCGGGGTCTTCAATTCGGTCGGCCATAACTCGTGAGTTATGAGAGCTAGCATTACACAATTTGGTGTTTGTGGGTAGGTGGTGGCCAGGGGTATCTGCTGCCATGCTTTATTTGTCGTGGGAGGTCCGGGTTCGAGTCCCATCGCTGGAATTTGCTTTTCTATACTTTTCTTTACCAATTCTATTTGACAGGCGTTCCTCGTGAAATGTATGGCTACGGTTTTGCCCCGGACCCAAACCCAATCACAAAGATGGGTCCGCACTAGTCAAAACCGTAGTTTTTGACGAAGTCAAATACCGGAGGTTTATACTGGGGCAGCCTATTCGTGTAGTGACTTCGTCTGTCTGTCTGTCTGTCTGTTTGTCTGAGGCGTTTGGCCACAGCTCACTGACGAAAAGGCACAGCAACACAGGCGTGGCACGGTTCGATACGCCAGTTCGACCCCCAGGTGCCGGTGCCAGTTGCCGGTGGATCGGTGCCACGTGGCTCATGGCAAGTGCCGCCACGTGGGCCATTGCAAAATCCATTTGCCCACACATGCCGCCCATACCAGTGGACGCATTGCGTCAGAATTCGGTGAGCGGGTAGTCCACATGGGTGCGGAAAAACAATGTGGATGTTTTCCCCGAGTGGGGAACGTTGCCCCCCCCCCTAGGGGGGGGGGGGGGTTAACCTGATATCGCGGGGTCCTCTGATTGCGGGATTTTTTTCCCCTGCTAGCCGCACCAAATTTGGTACACCGATAGAGCTCGGCGAGTGACAGATGATGGTGCCGGTCGCCGCATGATCGGTACCACGCGGTACGTGCCACGTGCCGCCACGTGGACCCTGCAAAATCTGCTTGCCCATACCAGTGGACTCAACGCGACCAAACTCGGTGGGCGGGTAGCCCACATGGGTGCGGGTGACCTTGGGGGGGGGGCGACGGTGGCACCACCACAGCAAGTGCCGCAGGCACGTGCAACTTTTTTTTAGAGGGGTCATCAATTCGGTCGGCCATTACTCGTGAGCTATGAGAGCTAGCCGCACCAAATTTGGTGTGTGTGGGTAGGTGGTGGCCACTAGGCATTCCAGTAGCCCCGATTGGTGTCCCAGACACGTGCAACGGATGCAGGTACCTCTAAGTGCCCTTAAACTATTTCTGGCGAACCACGCCTTCTAGAGAGCTGCAATTTGATACGCTGATGCATCAGCACGTACTATGGCCATTTCCACCGTTTTGACCGAATCGGGGTCATCACCTGCACGTGCACATTGTGCCCGCCAGGTGTCCCCCTCTACCATTGCGGCGAAACGAAGCCTTCCAGAGTGCTGCAATTCAGTAGGCTGGTGCATCCACGCTTACGATGACGATTGACGGTGTTTTTTGCCGAATTTGGGTCAACACCTGCACGTGCACGGGGTGCCCCCCTCGGCGTACCCCTCTGCCATTGCAGCCGAGCCGCGCCTTCCAGAGGGCTGTAACTTGACTTGACGGTGCATCAGTACGCACCATGGCGAATTAAGACAATTTTGGCCGTGTTGGGGTCAAAACTTGCACGTGCACGCGGTGCCCCCTATGTGCCCCCTCCGCCATTCCGGAGAATCCAAAATATATATATGTATGTATGGCTACAGTTTTGTCCCGGACCCAAACCCGATCACAAAGATGGGTCCGCACTAGTCAAAGATGTTCTGTTACATACACAAATTACACCTATATGGACACACACACATTGTATCAGCCAAATTATGGTATGGCGCAGGGTTCTATTATCAGATGCCAGTGGCGTACCGAGTATCAGGCACGTAGCCAAGGGGAGGGCGGCGCAGCGCGCCGAAAAGGGCCGACGAGACCGCGCGAAGCGCGGTATCATAGGCTCTTTTCTACACGAAGCGTGGTCTTTAGAGAGTTTAGCGGACTTCAGAGGCCCTTTAGGGCCACCAGGGCCCTCTCTGAAAGACCAGAGGGCCCCTTGGACGTTCAAAAGAGCCCTGTGCATGTCAGAGGGGCCCCCTGGCCAGACCGAAAGGGCCCCTGAGCGGGTCAGAGGGCCCCCTGAGTACGTCGAATGGGTCCCCTGAACACGTCGAATGGGCCCCTAGCCAGCACAGAGGGGCCCCTGGGCAGGTTGAGAGGCCCCTGAGCATGTCGACAGGGCGACAAAGCGGCCAGCGCAGTCCTTTGCCAGGTCATAAGGGCCCCTGAGCAGGTTGGAGGGCCCCTGGACAGACCAGAGGGCCCCTGGGAAGTTAAAAAGGCCCCTGTGCAGGTCAGAGGGGCCCTGACCAGACCGAAAGGGCACCTAGGTGGGTCAGAAGGGCCCCTGAACATGCCGAATGAGCCCCTAGCCAGCACGGAGGGGCCCCAGGGCAGGTCGGAGGGCCCTCGGAGCATGTCGCAAGGTGACAAAGCAGCCAGTGCAGCCCCTTGCTAGGTCGGAAGGGCCCCTTAGAAGGTTAAAGGGCCCCTGGAGAGACCAAAGGACCCCTGGAAAGTTAAAAGGGCCCCTGCGCAGATCGGAGGGGCCCCCGACCAGACCGAAAGGACCCTTGGACGGGTGAGAAGGGCCCCTGAACATGCCGAAGTGGCCCCTGGCCAGCACGGAGGGGCTCCAGGGCAGGTCGCAGGGCCACTTGAGCATGTCGGCAGGGTGACAAAGCAGCCAGCGCAGGCCGACCAGAAGAGTCGCTGGGCCGATCGGAGGGGCTCCTGGGCAAGTCAGAGGGGCTCCTGGCTAGACCGAAAGGGTCCCTGGGTCAGTCGGAAGGCCTCTTGAACATGCCGGATGAGTTCCTAGCCAGACTGGAGGGGCCCCTGGGCAGGTCGGAGGTGCCCCTGAGCAGGGACGGCGGATTGCGGGGGCAGGGTACCCAAAATTCCCCCAGTCGAAAATCCTGGGGGGGGGGGGGGCAAAGGGTAGTTTGCCCCCCCCCCCCACATATTTTAGCCTGCTCAATCTGGGGGCAACATGACCCTTCTCCTCCCCAGGATTTGCATTTGAGGGGGGATTTTGGGTACCCTGCGCCCCGCAATCCGCCGCCCCTGCCCCTGAGCATGTCGGCAGGGCGACAAAGCAGCCAGTGCAGTCCCTGGCCAGGTCGGAAGGACCTCTGAACAGGCCGAATGGGCCCCTTGACACACAGGAGGGGCTTCTTGGAAGGTCAGAGGAGTCTCTGGTGAGACCGGAAGGGTCAAAGCACGTAGAGATCCCAGATGAAGATGAAATACAAAGAGGACTTACAAAGAGGACCCTGGAAAGTTAAAAGAGCCCCTGCGCAGATCGGAGGGGCCCCTGGGTGGGTAATAAGGGCCCCTGAACATGCCGAAGTGGCCCTGGCCAGCACGGAGGGGCTCCAGGGCAGGTCGGAGGGCCCCTTGAGCGTGTCGGCAAGGGCGACAAAGCAGCCAGCGCAGGCCGACCAGAAGAGTCGCTGGGCCGATCGGAGGGGCTCCTGGGCAAGTCAGAGGGGCCCCTGGCTAGACCGAAAGGGTCCCTCCCCAGGATTTTCATTTGAGGGGGGGGGGGATTTTGGGTACCCTGCGCCCCGAAATCTGCCGCCCCTGCCCCTGAGCATGTCGGCAGGGCGACAAAGCAGCCAGTGCAGTCCCTGGCCAGGTCGGAAGGACCTCTGAACAGGCCGAATGGGCCCCTTGACACACAAGAGGGGCTTCTTGGAAGGTCAGAGGAGTCTCTGGTGAGACCGGAAGGGTCAAAGCACGTAGAGATCCCAGATGAAGATGAAATACAAAGAGGACTTACTCCACAATACAAAATATTAAAAGCGGAGCTTTCGGGTATATTATAACACCCTTCGTCAGGGTGCTACAATATACCCGAAAGATCCGATTTTATTTTTTCCTGTAGAGTAAGCCCTCTTTGTATTATATATATCACCCACCCCACATCATGTCTTTTCGCTTCGCGGATCCCAGATGAGTCCCTGAACAGGTCGGAAGGGCGTAGAAAAGGTCAGAGGGGCTCCTAGACGATCTGAAGGGACCTTGGGCCTTTCAACAGTAAGAATACAGTTGTACAGGGAATAACATCACAATTTTCGCGCCGCTCCGCGTCGCAGTTTAACTACAAATTCAATTATTTGCGGGTTAGGAAAAAATCGGTCAGTTTATCGGCGCATTTCTGTGTTATGTTGCTACTTTCCTATATTATTGGGCTAAAAATAGTTCACTTTAGCACATTTTCCCCGCACCTTTAAACGCACAATATAGCAATTTTAGAGGTCCGCACCATACGCAATGCGACGCATTGATGAGAAAGCAACCCAGGGCATAAAACTCAAAATTTTCGCGCCGCTCCGCGGCGAAATTTGTTTGAGAGTTCCAGGTCTTGAGCTTAACAAAAATATTCCAAGTTAGTATAGCTGATTCCAAATTCGTGTCGCTGGTTCCAAAGTTGATGTGGCAGTTTGCTAACTCCAGCTCCTAAACGTTGGTATGGCCCATGACATACCTGCCATACTGCATTTTCCAGCCTTGTAACGTGCCTTTTCATGCGTTTTTTGTTGGGGGGGGGGGGCCTTTCAACGCTTGGGAAGGGGCCCTTTCAACGCTCGGGAAGGGGCCCTTTCGAGGCGCCGCCCCTCCCTGGACGAAATCCTGGCTACGTGCCTGCCGAGTATACGGTCATTCAGGGCATGACCTGGTCATTCGGACCCGAGACGCCCATGCAAAGCTGGCGTCCCTCCGATCAGTGACAGCGCCCCCTCCGGCCAGAGACGGCGCCACTCCGGCCAGTGAGGACGCTCTCCCGGTCAGTGACGGCGCTCTTGCGGCCAGTGACGGCGCCCCCGGCCAGTGGGACGCTCCCTGCCATAGACGGCGCCTCTCCGGCACGTGATAGCACCCATCCGGCCAGCGACGGCGCCCCTCCCTCCGACCAGTGACGGCGCCCCTCCGGCCAGTGAAGGCGCCCCTCCGGCCAGTGAATACGCCTCTCCGGCAAGCGACGGCGCCTCACCGACCAGTAACGGCGCCCCTCCGACCAGTGATGGCGCCCCTCCGGCCAATGACGGCGCTCCTCCGGTCAGTGACCGCGCCTCTCCAGTGAGTGACGGCGCCCCTCCGACCAGTGACGGCGCCCCTCCGACCATTGACGGCGCCTCTACCACCAGTGACCACGTCCCTCCGGCGAGTGACGGCCCACGCCCCTCCGGCGAGTGACGGCGCCCCTCTGAGTAGTGACTGCTCCTCTCCGGCCCATGACGGCGCCCCTCCGGCCAGTCACGGCGCCCCTTCGGCTAGCGACGGCACCCCCTCCAGTCAGTGACGGCGCCCCTCCGTCCGTCCGTAGGCGCCCCCCCCCCCCGCCCTGCAAAATTTTCGCCCATATTGGTGGCGCCTCTGTCGATCGGGTGGCGCCACTCAAGGCTGTATCAAGGCTGTATCAAATTTGTGTCGTCCCAAAAATTCTGCCCCGCATCGTTTTGAGCGATGACAAAAATATTTTGAAAATAATGTAGATTCTTAGCCTAAATACCTTAAAGGGAATGTTTCACCTTGGTATTGGTTTTTAACTAAGATAGCCATTATCTTTGACCGTTGTTGAAATGTTGAAAATACTAAGGTCATTTCCCCAAAACTTAGCCGTTTTTAAGCAATTCAATTTATAGTTTGCAAAATGGGGTCTAGGCTAGTGCCGCCGCTGATTGGCTGACAGCGACTTTTTCAGCCAATCCCACTTTCTCAGCCAATCAGCGGCGGTCTTTAGCTCAATGACGTCATCATCCCAAATTTAAAAACTTAATTTGTATAAAGTTAAGTAAAGAATTATCACCATCGTTTTCAGCAGCACCTGCTTCATATTTTCGACTACAACCAGCGTATATTTGACAACTTTCAGAAAGGTGAAACATTCCCTGTAAGGTTTGGATCGCGGTTGTAGCTGAGGTGGGGGGGGGGGGGGGGGAGGCACCCCACACACACACACACTTTTTAGAGTGTAGGGGGGGGGGGGGGCATGCTGCCCCCCGGTGGCGACGCCCCTGTGTCAAATTGTTAAAAAGTAGGGTACTGAAAGTTTCATTGCCATCAGTTGATAAATACGCGAGTTATTTTTTTAAAAAAAGCTTTCATGCGACACTCTCTGCGACACTCACCTTCGCTTGCTACCACCCGCTAATAACGTAAGTCAATGGGCCCGCTACCGGCCCGCTACCGGGCTGGCCTGTCGCGCCCTCATTCTAATTGCCACCGGCTAGCGTAAAACACGACATGTCAGTCAAAAACATAGAAATTGCTTTGAAATTCAGTTTGGGATCGTCCATACTTGGTTTTCCAATATATCTTCCGGTTTTTGAATATATTTGAGATAAAAAATTGTGGAAATTTTTCACACAAAAAAATATGTTTGTTTTCTTCTTAAATATATTCAAAAACCGGAATATATATTGGAGAACCAAGTATGGACGATGCCCAAACCAAATTTCAAAGAAATATCTATATTGTTGACTAACTTATGTTCAGTTTTACGCTACCCGGTGACAATTAGAATGCGGAAAACCGAAATACGCATACCGGCAGCGAAAAACCGATCGCCCCAAAGAAACGCGGCTGCTATTAACCCGCGCACTGCAGGGGCTTTGCGCCGAACACGAACTGCAGGGGGTTGATTTCCGCCCGCCCCCCCCCCCCCCTCTGAGATCTCGAAAACTACGCTACGTAGCGAGAAGCAGAAAACGGCATTTAATAGCTTGATACATGTTCTATCGAAAGTATTTCAGTGTTCTTTTAGGTCAGGTCAAAATTGAGGTCACCAGAGGTAATCAAAGGTCAAATTTTCCAGTTTTTTCCTGTTTCAGGACATCGCTCCAGAAATTCCCATATATCTCAGAAACGATGCTAGTTAAAAACAAACGGAAAAAAGCAAACGCCAGCCAGTGAAATTTTCAATCGCTAGGGTGTCCTCAGATTTGATCTCAGGTCAATATTTGAGGCTCGAGGTTTAAAAAAAATCCGTTTTTTTGCTAAATAGTTTTTTTGCTATTAACTTTGTATTTAATAAAGATAACGAAAAACTGTTTACGCCACTGTGTTTATCTTGTCAAGGCACTTCGAATGATATACAAGGTGACCTTGTTAAGTCAACTTAACAATTTTACCTCAGGGCAAGGTCAAGTAGTGACCCAAGTAGGGCATGTTGCATATGGGCAGACTTGTCAATGATTCATATTTGTCATGAATCGATTCACAGTGATTCACGGACCATAATGAATGATTCAATCATGATTCAATCACTATACATTACCGTAATGAAGGATTCAATCATGATTCAATCACTCAACATTACCATAATGAATGATTCAATCATGATTCAATCACTCAACATTAACATAATGAATGATTCAATCTTGATTCAATCACTCAACATTAAAGAGAAGTGTCGACTCCTTTGTCTAACTCCTTTGATTTTGAATGTGCGACTCTAAGATTTCATGAGCGTGATAAGGAGGTTATGTTCTACCATTGCGGTAATTTCCATGCAAATCGGAATAGTCCGCTGTTTGACCTTAAACCTATCTGACCTACTCTAACTCCTTTGATTTTGAATGTGCGACTCTAAAATTTTACCAGAATGATCATTAGGTTGTGATCTATCTGTGTTCCAATTTTGAAGCTAATCCAAATAGTCCGCGAATGTGTTTCCGAATGTGAATGTGAATGTGAATATGAGCCAATTTGACACGCGTGTTGTTTATTTTGATTATAAAATGATATTTATAATATGTAATATAATTGCAAATTCCAAGTTCCAAAAGAATTGATGACTTTACGTTTCGCCTTTTTAAGCGAATAGAACATTTATTTTGATTTTGCATTAGGTATTATTTTGTATAAAGCATGATGTGGAATAAAGCGGCACCGATGCGACAATGATATTTGGGACATCCGGAGGTCATGCAAATGTTTGTTTATGATTTAGTTTTTTATATGTTATAGCCTAGAAATTAGGAAAAGGTGGGTACATTTTGATAATTTTACGTGTGAAAAATGTGTGCGTTTACTGTGTGGTCCATGAATCAAAGTATGAGTTAGTTACCTTTTCTAAGTATCTAGGTGCCTACCCCTAACCCTACCAGTACCAAGGTATGTACCTAGTTAGGGCTGATTAAACAGTGGCTTTGTGCCCACTGGAGTTGGACACAAAGCCTCGCTTTCTTCACGAATAGATGAATTACAGGCTACAGCTCAGGACACAGAGCTCATATAATTGGCCATTAAGTCCACATGGGGCACAGATAAATACTGGGCCGCTGTCATATTTTTGGGACAGTTTATGCTGTTCGACCAAAAAAGAATGATTCTTTGAGGAATGAATGATTCAATCAGCCTATTTTATCTGTATGAATGATTCAATCAGTGACTCATAACAGGTTTGCGCATGAGGTGAATCGATTCATGAGTCATTCATTTGAAATAAGAATGATTCAATCAAAAGTAGTCGATTCACATTGAATCATTGACAAGTCTGCATATGGGAAGACGTATCACGACGAGACAAACACATTGATGTCTGTTTTACTTCTCTATCTTCCTTATGTCGGGAGTTATTGACAAAAAAAAATGATGGTGACCTCGCATGACCTCAAATGACCCAACACTGAACAAAAATTGCACTTGGATCATCAAGAATATCCTATAATAACATGATCCAGAAGTAATTGGACTAATATCATGCATATCCTTGAAATGGGAAGCATTTGTATATTTCCCCATTTACTTATTATGGGGAGGTTACGAAATTGACCTGACCTTAATTCACCGATATAAAAATTCCGAGATAAACGAATTGTAAGTACGTTTGCCCAGAGGCGGAACTTTTTGTTTTTCGTTGGGGTTGTAATTGAGTCGGCGACAGGGGGGGGGGGGGGGGGGGTATGTTTTAGGGTCATCAGCTGAGGGTCATCATTTTTGTTAGTCAGACATGAGTAGACTAAACAAAAATGAGTGGTTACAAGTTTGTTAAGGTCCCCTCAGACCGAATGCCCCTCAGTCTGACTGAAGGCCCCTCAGGCCATCTGGGGGCTATTCTAGGACAACCAAGATCCCTCAGGCCGACTGAGGGCTCCCTGGCCGGTTGAGGGTCATCTGAAGCCGACTGAGGGCCTCCCTTCAAGCCGACTGAGGGCCCCCTAAGGCTGACTGAGGGCCCACTGAAGCCGAGTGAGTGTCCCCTCAGGCCGACCGAGCTCAGGCCTGCAGGCGATAAGTTTTATTATCAGGCAGACTGTAGGCCCCTCAGGCTAACTGAGACCAGGCGCAGATCTAGGGGGGCTCTAGGCCCCCCCTCTGAGCCGGGTTGCGCCCATGTATCGCCCACCAAGCGCGCCCGCAGGGCGCAACTTTTTGTATGTTACCCCCCCCCCCCCTGACCGAAATCCTGGATCCGCGGCTGGAGAGCCCCACGGGCCGGCTGAGGGCCATCTCAGGCCGACTGAGCCCCCCCCCCCTTCCCCCAAGGCTGACTGAGGGCAAAGAGCAAAGCAATCTCCAGGGCCCCCGAAGCGTCAAGGACCCTTTAAAGAAATGAGGGCCCCCTTCGCCTGTTATTGAGTTGGGGGGATATGTAAATTGGCGACCGAGTGCACTCTCGGGCCGATCGAATACCCCCTCGTCCTCGAGCCGACCGAAGGCCACTCAGGCGGACCAAGGGCCCCTCATACCGACCGAAGGCTTCCTCAGGTCCACTGAAGGCCCCTTAGGCAGACCGAGGGCCCCCTCAGGAAGACCGAGAGCCCCTTCAGGCTGACCGAGAGCTCACTGAGAACGACGAGGACCGACCGAGGGTCCCCTCAGGCTGTTCAAGGGCACCTTGAACTGAAGGCCCTCGGTCAATTTCTTTTCTCGGTCAAAAATAAAAATATGTATTTCAAGAGGGCCCCTCATGGCAAATTTATGGGGGCGGGGGAACACCATATATTTGCTCCCCAACTTCTTGAGTGGGAGGCAGCTGCTCCCCCTGCCCCCTCTTCCGCCGCCACTGCCCCCTTCGTTCCTACGCCTATGGTTTGCACATCTGCAAGGTTTTTCAGAGATAACGAAAAACGGCGGCACGAAGCGTTGCCGTTTTTCTTTGCCTCTTATACCTCCTAACTTCTTTGACTTGTTTTGGAAATTTGCATCTTTGAGAGAATCACAACTATGCAATTTTGTCTTGCGGATTTGGGCTTTTCTCGTCTTTGAGTATGTTTTACTCTATCAAATTTCCCTTGCTTAACAAAATTAATTATTTCAACACAAATCCTTACCCAAAAGGGCCCCTTGTCCCTCTAACAGGCGTCTATAAAAGAACAGAACAGGTTACGCCGACTACTTGTTCTGCGTTTGATTTGCAGTGGCCCATAGGTGTCGCCAAGGAGGGAGGGGGGGGGGGGGGGGGCAAACGGGGCAACGTGTTCCCAGAACCTAAGGACTGATAACCCCTTGACATCGATACATATAGATATTTTAGGTTCAGAAAAATGGACAGGTTGATGAAATCGAAGGTTTGCCTCGACACCAAATCTGATTTTTGGGGGCAAAATATGATTTATTTATTCCTAGTAAAAGTCATTACTTCGGACGCGAACGTCTGCCATAAAAATGGCCTCTTGAACTTAAAATGTCTGGTGATGCCAATGGTCCAGGTCCGGTCCTTTGATATATTACAGCTGAGATATAAAAATACATATAACATATTTCCAACATGGCCAACAAATTAGGCGAGAACCAAACAGCATTATTTTAGTAATAATAAAAGAGACAAATATGACGCAGCTATGCCAAAATATGCGCATTTATCTTGGGGGAATAATTTATTCCATCACTAGTTTTTCGAGCCTTTGTACCAAAAAATACTCACCTTGTACTACTCTGGAATTTGTACCAAAACTACTCACCTAGTACCAAACTTCACTCAGTCTATACCTTTTTTCCTGCCAAATACCTAGTTCATGTGGTTGCCAGATGCAGACGCTCAGTTTGAACCAATATGTGCTCAATTTGTACCTTTTACGCTTTCATATGGTCCTCCATTACTCCATAGCACGCCAAGGCTACGAGCGAATCTTAGGCCGCCCCGATCGGACTGAATGGCTACGAGCGAATCTTAGGCCGTCCCGATCGGACTAAATGGCTACGAGCGAATCTTAGGCCGTCTCGATCGGACTAAATGGCTACGAGCGAATCTTAGGCCGTCCCGATCGGACTTAATGAGGGGGTTAGGTTAGGTTAGGTTATGTTTGGTAAGTTAGGTTAGGTTAGTTTAGGGTAAGGCTTGTGCAAAAGGAATATGCAAAATGTTGTGATGTCCCTGCAATTTGGCGCGCAATGTTACCAGTTAAAACTTATACTGAAAACTAAGCTAAAAAGTTATATTTGCTACCAGATTTGGATGAAACTATCGATGTATTACAAAGCTAGTAAAATCCGGTACAAACTGAGTATCGTTTGGTACAAGGCTAGTTTAAAGTTCCACACAAACTCTGATATTTGGTACAAATAACGGAATATTACAGATAGAGTAGAAAGAAGTACAGATGCAGTGAACTTAACCAAAACTGGGAAAACTAGTACAAAGTGAGTAGTTTTTGGTATAGCGTAAATTACATCCCTTTATCTTGCCCATTGTTTATACAGCCTTGCCCGTCGCATTGATAATTGACATGGTGTCAGTGTATTGCTTTTCAATATTTCTGCTGTTTTCGCATAAGTTTTGGTTTGATTGATGTTGGATTAGGCTATTTTCTTTTAAAATGACTTTTACTGATGTGGCCCTCTACTTTTCAACACCATGACCAGGTTTATCTTGTGAAAATAATGTATGTCTGGCTAAGCAGGGAAGGTTGTGATAATCCTGATTTTAAACTCATTTTCCTTAGGTCTATGATTATTTCTGCTCTTTTTCAAGCTCAGGATGATTGGTATGCTTCCAGACACAAACATATGTATAATAATGGTCAAGTTCTTTATTAAGTGTCAATTTCAACAATATTTTAAACTGAAACTAATACCTTTGGCCAACCCTGTAAGGGTGCATTGTAATGTGCAACATTTATCCAGAACTAAGCCTGATGTGAAATATGCTACACTCAATCTTGCTTTGCTCATGTTTTTGATGTAAACACCTAGATTGCCATTTGGTGTGTCTGAAATTGAAAAAGTTACCTGTTTGTCAATAAGTAGTGTTGTTCTTTAGTGTTTATTACCCAACTGAATATGATCCTACGCCCCTGGGTACCTACATAGTCTTTCTAAGTAATTTTGGGATATGTTGTACCTATTGTTTGATTTTAAATGTTATTTGATGTCAAACTTGACTAGCATTTTAAAGTTTGTCTTTTTCTGTGTTCATATATTTATTAATTATTTTGTTATGATTGTTATTGAAAAATCCTTGGGTGATTTTGTGTACCGTTCACAGTATTTATTTACTTAGGTATGCATTTACTGGCAGTGTTGGGTTGTAATATTCATAATTGGGGTTGTATTTTTTCAGGATGCAGTTGTAGCTACAACCCCAAAAGTATATAAAGTTCCGCATGTGCGTTTGCCCTCATGACATCTGTAAGTTTCAAACTGATCGGTGAAAAACTCTGGCTTTGGCACAACTGCAAACATTTTTGGAGGTGGGGGTCACTTGACCTGGTCTGGTGACCTGACCTGAGATGACCCGAGGTTATTTTTTCTCTCAAAGTGTGCGCAATTGATGTCCTAACAGGTGTGCTAAAATCAAGCGGCGCTGCGCGCCGCCGTTTTTTCGCTATCTTTGAAAAACCTGAGGGGGGGGGGCGGAAATCAACCCCCTGCAGTGCGCAGGTTAAGTTTATGGCGAGTATTGTGAGCCTTGTCTCACACCTCAATGTGAGAATTCGACCAGTGGCGTATCCAAGGGGGGGGGGGGTCATGGTCCCCTGAGCAAAACAAATTTACACTAGATAAAATGAGATTCTCTGACGACTTGCCTTGTAGGGCCCTTGCAAGACTTGAGAGCGCCCTATGCTGGTCTGGAGGACCACCGGTATGTCTGAAAGGGCGCTAGGTCGTTCTGAGAGGGTTCTGTGCCTGTGTGAGAGGGTCCTTAGGTCGGTAAGAGAGGTCCCTCGGTCTCTTTGAGAGTACTATCGGTGGTCCTGAGAGGGCCCTTTCTAAGTCTGGCCATTGCCAGACTTAATGGCCCTCCGTCCGTTTGAGAGAGCCATTGCCAGGCCTGAGAGGGCTCAGACCAGGCCTCTGGCTCAGGCAAACACACATGGCTCGCCTGGTGTCCGGTATAAGGTCCTCTGTCGCCTAGTAAGGGCCCTCTCAGACCGGCTTAGGGCCATCTGAGGCCTGGAAAGGGTCCTCTCAAACAGGCACTGGCGTGATGACCTGTGATGGCGTGATGACCTGTGACCTGTGATGACCCGAAGATATTTTTGTTTAAAGTGTGCGCAATTGATGTCCTAATAGGTGTGCCAAAACCCGGCGGCGCTGCGCGCCGCAGTTTTTTTCGCTATCTTTGAAAAACCTGAGGGGGGGCGGAACTCAACCCCCCTTGCAGTGCGCGGGTTAATGATAATGCCATTAAAGGGAAATAATGACCTTTTTATTTTGTTAGCAACAATTTCCTAGGCTACCGTTACGGTTTTAAAATTATTTTATTTAAATTTAAGAATTTAATAAAATTATTCCCAAATTCAAAGTTGTAAGTTTGGAAAAAATACAAAACCTTGTGTACTTCATGAAGGTCATTGACAAATTCGTCCTTCCCTACCATTTTTACATCGAGTGCGGCATTTTTGGAGGCTCTGTGACGTTTCCGATCAAACTGATCCGTGAAGCCATCCGTGAAGCCATCCGTGAAGCATCCGTGATGCATGACTGACTCGGTATAAGTCATGAATAACAACAACATGCAAACTATACCAACTCGAATAAAATAAGGGCGGAATGATTTGAACCCCAGGTAAGCAAGTATTCGCAAAGCACTCGGCACTGCGCCACAATAGCAAAATGCGAGGGAAATGCATATTGGATACAATATTATTACGTCATAAGTTTCTGAAGTGTCAACTACTATGAAATACAGTGATAAAATACCTTTAATAATGATTAACAAGAAAATTCAAACTTAAAAACAATAATTTGAATAAGTCTTTAATTAGCTTTCAACTCAAAATTAGATATATTTTGCAATGCTACACAAGAATGGCACCAGTGACGTCATTAACAAAACCTGCTACGGGACTAGGGTATACTAATCAGGAACAACTCGGCACAATGGTTAAGTGCGCCGAGAAGCATGACAATGACTTTCTTTGTAAACAAATCGCCGACGCTAAATAGGTCGCCGTCGATGTGCATGGATGATCTTCCGATTTAATTGCCAGTTTTGTGTTATTGTTTAGTTAGTTTTTTGGGGATTTTATTTTTATTTTTCATGATAATATAAAGCATAGTGTTATATACAGCCACATACAAATTATACAAAACTCCTAATGTTGAAAACAAATGAATCGATTTTCAAAAATTGAGGGTCGCAACCACTAACTATGCCGCCGTTGATGTGCATCGATGAGCTTCCGATTTTATTGTCACTTTTTCCAATCGCTGTTAGTTTTAGAAGATCGCCGGGCATATAATCACAACGAGCAGAACGCACAATACATTTTCCACTCCATTGCGTAAAAAAGCAATACGGGAAAATCCCGCAGTTTGATGAGGATCAAAAGTACTTGCAAGTACCGATCGTTAAAAGTGTGGAGCGCTTATCAACTATAACTTGAAATATCTTTCGGTAGGAAAGTTTTCATGCAAAATGTGATGAATTTACAATATATTTTGGTCTCGCCTGGCGATTTCAAATGCTAACTCCATTTTTTTGTGGGAAAAGGTCATTATTTCCCTTTAAGTCTGTACGATCCAGAAAACCACTCGTTTATATTTTTGCTTGCAAGCATACCTTATGTGTTGTATTGTGGGTGAAATCCATTAAGCATATTTTGTGTTGCGTGATCATTTATTTTCTTGTGCTTGGAACCGTTTTCCTCACGTGTAAAATATACAAAATGTAAATGTAAAAATGTAAACAAAATGTAAAATTTCGCCCGTCATCATTTTTGTATTTTGAAAACTTTCCCGTTTTGTTTTTGCTCACAAAGAATGGGACGCACAACCAAGTGTAACGAACAATGTCCATTCTCTTGCTCGGTTCGGCCGGGTTCTGATCCTACGACAACGGCATAAACTTCCCCAAAGCCCAATATGTGTCGCTTCACTTACAAAAATCTGTCGCCAACGCTCGCTACCAAGTTACCGAAAAATAGACCTCTGTCTATGCCATCTCGTGACGGCGATGAGTGACACTTCGACGCTGTTCTCTTCAGGGCCAGCATGCCGCCACTCTCATATATGGGCCCACGCCCTCACGGCAGTTACACCACGCCCACACGACCGTCTAACCACGCCCACACGGCTGTTGGACCACGCCCTCACGGCCGTTAGACCACGCCCTCACGGTCGTTAGACCACGCCCTCACGGCCATCTAACCACGCCCACACGGCCGTCTAACCACGCCCACACGGCCGTCTCACCGCTGGTACCCTCGGGTTGGACTCGGTGCAGAGCGGTTATCGACTAAGGTCATGTTCAGCAGTCGACAGGGGCCACACCACGCGCCCGGCAGCAGTGCAGCGGCGGCGGTGGCGGCGATGGTCCCAGCAGGTACGGTAGAGTTCGTCCCTGGCGGCGGCGGGCGGCGACTCAGGCCTCGCGCGGCGGTGGCGACGGTGGTCCCGGCAGGTACGGTAGAGTTCGTCCCTGGCGGCGGCGGGCGGCGACTCAGGCCTCGCGCGGCGGTGGCGACGGTGGTCCCGGCAGGTACGGTAGAGTTCGTCCCTGGCGGCGGCGGGCGGCGACTCAGGCCTCGCGCGGCGGTGGCGACGGTGGTCCCGGCAGGTACGGTAGAGTTCGTCCCTGGCGGCGGCGGGCGGCGACTCAGGCCTCGCGCGGCGGTGGCGACGGTGGTCCCGGCAGGTACGGTAGAGTTCGTCCCTGGCGGCGGCGGGCGGCGACTCAGGCCTCGTGCGGCGGTGGCGGTGGTGGTCCCAGCAGGTACGGTAGAGTTCGTCCCTGGCGGCGGCGGCGGCGACTCAGGCCTCGCGCGGCTCCTCGACCCGCTGCCACCGTGCCGCCTGCAGCAGCTCCTGCTTGTGGGAAGCGCCGTTGCAGCTGCCGCTGATCTGCGGGGCCGGCGGCGGCTTGCCCGGCGACTCGGCAATGACCTGGTCATCCAGCGGCACTGGCGAACCTGCAGAGGACGGGACATCAGTGGAGGGGTCAGTGGGTTCAGATGAGGGCAGAGGTTCAGCTGACGGGAGGGCCTCCAGGTTTGAGTAGAGTATCAGAAACGTCTAATTCAAAACACGAAATAACAATGAATAGAGCCATCAAACTTTATTCGAAACGAAGACAAGAGCGTGCAGTAGCGAACTGGCGAGAGCGGCGGCCGACGCTGTCTATCAACTACCTACTTACCAATCAGCTCCCCCTTGTGTCCCTTGTAGCCGAGCAGCCGAGAGTAGATCTGGGTAACTACTTACCAATCAGCTCCCCCTTGTGTCCCTTGTAGCCGAGCAGCCGGGAGTAGATCTGGGTAACTTCTTACCAATCAGCTCCCCCTTGTGTCCCTTGTAGCCGAGCAGCCGGGGGTAGATCTGGGTAACTACTTACCAATCAGCTCCCCCTTGTGTTCCTTGTAGCCGAGCAGCCGGGAGTAGATCTGGGTAACTTCTTACCAAGTAGCTCCCCCTTGTGTCCCTTGTAGCCGAGCAGCCGAGAGTAGATCTGGGTAACTACTTACCAATCAGCTCCCCCTTGTGTCCCTTGTAGCCGAGCAGCCGGGAGTAGATCTGGGTAACTACTTACCAAGTAGCTCCCCCTTGTGTCCCTTGTAGCCGAGCAGCCGGGAGTAGATCTGGGTAACTACTTACCAATCAGCTCCCCTTGTGTCCCTTATAGCCGAGCAGCCGGGGGTAGATCTGGGTAACTACTTACCAAGTAGCTCCCCCTTGTGTCCCTTGTAGCCGAGCAGCCGGGAGTAGATCTGGGTAACTACTTACCAATCAGCTCCCCTGTGTCCCTTGTAGCCGAGCAGCCGGGGTAGATCTGGTAACTACTTACCAAGTAGCTCCCCTTGTGTCCCTTGTAGCCGAGCAGCCGGGAGTAGATCTGGGTAACTACTTACCAATCAGCTCCCCCTTGTGTCCCTTGTAGCCGAGCAGCCGGGAGTAGATCTGGGTAACTACTTACCAATCAGCTCCCCCTTGTGTCCCTTATAGCCGAGCAGCCGGGAGTAGATCTGGGTAACTACTTACCAATCAGCTCCTCCTTGTGTCCCTTATAGCCGAGCAGCCGGGAGTAGATCTGGGTAACTACTTACCAATCAGCTCCCCCTTGTGTTCCTTGTAGCCGAGCAGCCGGGAGTAGATCTGGGTAACTACTTACCAATCAGCTCCCCCTTGTGTCCCTTGTAGCCGAGCAGCCGGGAGTAGATCTGGGTAACTACTTACCAATCAGCTCCCCCTTGTGTCCCTTGTAGCCGAGCAGCCGGGAGTAGATCTGGGTAACTACTTACCAATCAGCTCCCCCTTGTGTCCCTTATAGCCGAGCAGCCGGGAGTAGATCTGGGTAACTACTTACCAATCAGCTCCCCCTTGTGTCCCTTGTAGCCGAGCAGCCGGGAGTAGATCTGGGTAACTACTTACCAATCAGCTCCCCCTTGTGTCCCTTGTAGCCGAGCAGCCGGGAGTAGATCTGGCGCATGCGCTCGACGTTGATGCGGCTGGCGTCCGTGTGACAGACCATAGGCATCGGGTAGTCCTCACCTGGAGACGGTACACAGATAGCTCATAGTCACTGCACCACACTACAGACGTGTGACAGACCATAGGCATCGGGTAGTCCTCACCTGGAGACGGTACACATATAGCTCATAGTCACTGCACCACACTACAGACGTGTGACAGACCATAGGCATCGGGTAGTCCTCACCTGGAGACGGTACACAGATAGCTCATAGTCACTGCACCACACTGCAGACGGCACACAGTCACTACACCACACTGCAGACGGCGCACAGTCACTGCACCACACACCACACTACATACGGCACACAGTCACTACACCACACTACAGACGGCACACAGTCACTACACCACACTGCAGACGGCGCACAGTCACTGCACCACACACCACACTACAGACGGCACACAGTCACTGCACCACACTACAGACGGCACACAGTCACTACACCACACTACAGACGGCGCACAGTCACTACACCACACTACAGACGTGTGACAGACCATGGGCATCGGGTAGTCCTCACCTGGAGACGGTACACATATAGCTCATAGTCACTGCACCACACTACAGACGTGTGACAGACCATAGGCATCGGGTAGTCCTCACCTGGAGACGTTATACAGATAGCTCATAGTCACTGCACCACACTACAGACGTGTGACAGACCATAGGCATCGGGTAGTCCTCACCTGGAGACGGTACACAGATAGCTCATAGTCACTGCACCACACTACAGACGTGTGACAGACCATAGGCATCGGGTAGTCCTCACCTGGAGACGGTACACATATAGCTCATAGTCACTGCACCACACTACAGACGTGTGACAGACCATGGGCATCGGGTAGTCCTCACCTGGAGACGGTACACATATAGCTCATAGTCACTGCACCACACTACAGACGGCACACAGTCACTACACCACACTGCAGACGGCACACAGTCACTACACCACACTGCAGACGGCGCACAGTCACTGCACCACACACCACACTACAGACGGCACACAGTCACTACACCACACACCACACTACAGACGGCGCACAGTCACTACACCACACACCACACTGCAGACGGCGCACAGTCACTGCACCACACACCACACTACAGACGGCACACAGTCACTACACCACACTGCAGACGGCGCACAGTCACTGCACCACACACCACACTACAGACGGCACACAGTCACTACACCACACACCACACTACAGACGGCACACAGTCACTGCACCACACACCACACTACAGACGGCACACAGTCACTACACCACACTACAGACGGCACACAGTCACTACACCACACACCACACTACAGACGGCACACAGTCACTACACCACACACCACACTACAGACGGCACACAGTCACTGCACCACACACCACACTACAGACGGCACACAGTCACTACACCACACTGCAGACGGCGCACAGTCACTGCACCACACACCACACTACAGACGGCACACAGTCACTACACCACACACCACACTACAGACGGCACACAGTCACTGTACCACGCACCACACTACAGACGGCACACAGTCACTACACCACACTACAGACGGCACACAGTCACTACACCACACACCACACTACAGACGGCACACAGTCACTACACCACACACCACACTACAGACGGCACACAGTCACTACACCACACTGCAGACGGCGCACAGTCACTGCACCACACACCACACTACAGACGGCACACAGTCACTACACCACACACCACACTGCAGACGGCGCACAGTCACTGCACCACACACCACACTACAGACGGCACACAGTCACTACACCACACACCACACTACAGACGGCACACAGTCACTACACCACACACCACACTACAGACGGCACACAGTCACTACACCACACACCACACTACAGACGGCACACAGTCACTGCACCACACACCACACTACAGACGGCACACAGTCACTACACCACACACCACAATACAGACGGCACACAGTCACTACACCACACACTACACTACAGACGGCATACAGTCACTACACCACACACCACACTACAGACGGCACACAGTCACTACACCACACTACAGACGGCACACAGTCACTACACCACACACCACAATACAGACGGCACACAGTCACTACACCACACTACAGACGGCACACAGTCACTACACCACACACCACACTACAGACGGCACACAGTCACTACACCACACACCACACTACAGACGGCACACAGTCACTACACCACACTACAGACGGCACACAGTCACTACACCACACTACAGACGGCACACAGTCACTACACCACACTACATACGGCACACAGTCACTACACCACACACCACACTACAGACGGCACACAGTCACTACACCACACTACAGACGGCACACAGTCACTACACCACACACCACACTAAAGACGGCACACAGTCACTACACCACACACCACACTACAGACGGCACACAGTCACTACACCACACACCACACTACAGACGGCACACAGTCACTACACCACACTACAGACGGCACACAGTCACTACACCACACTACAGACGGCACACAGTCACTACACCACACACCACACTACAGACGGCACACAGTCACTACACCACACACCACACTACAGACGGCACACAGTCACTACACCACACTACAGACGGCATACATTCACTACACCACACTACAGACGGCATACAGTCACTACACCACACACCACACTACAGACGGCACACAGTCACTACACCACACTACAGACGGCATACATTCACTACACCACACTACAGACGGCACACAGTCACTACACCACACACCACACTACAGACGGCACACAGTCACTACACCACACACCACACTACAGACGGCACACAGTCACTACACCACACACCACACTGCAGACGGCACACAGTCACTACACCACACTACAGACGGCACACAGTCACTACACCATACTACAGACGGCACACAGTCACTACACCACACTACAGACGGCACACAGTCACTACACCACACTACAGACGGCACACAGTCACTACACCACACACCACACTACAGACGGCACACAGTCACTACACCACACACCACACTACAGACAGCACACAGTCACTACACCACACTACAGACGGCACACAGTCACTACACCACACTACAGACGGCACACAGTCACTACACCACACTACAGACGGCACACAGTCACTACACCACACTACAGACGGCACACAGTCACTACACCACACTACAGACGGCACACAGTCACTACACCACACACCACACTACAGACGGCACACAGTCACTACACCACACTACAGACGGCACACAGTCACTACACCACACTACAGACGGCACAGTCACTACACCACACTAAAGACGGCACACAGTCACTACACCACACACCACACTACAGACGGCACACAGTCACTACACCATACTACAGACGGCACACAGTCACTACACCACACTACAGACGGCACACAGTCACTACACCACACACCACACTACAGACGGCACACAGTCACTACACCACACACCACACTACAGACAGCACACAGTCACTACACCACACTACAGACGGCACACAGTCACTACACCACACACCACACTACAGACAGCACACAGTCACTACACCACACTACAGACGGCACACAGTCACTACACCACACTACAGACGGCACACAGTCACTACACCACACTACAGACGGCACACAGTCACTACACCACACTACAGACGGCACACAGTCACTACACCACACTACAGACGGCACACAGTCACTACACCACACACCACACTACAGACGGCACACAGTCACTACACCACACTACAGACGGCACACAGTCACTACACCACACTACAGACGGCACAGTCACTACACCACACTACAGACGGCACACAGTCACTACACCACACACCACACTACAGACGGCACACAGTCACTACACCATACTACAGACGGCACACAGTCACTACACCACACACCACACTACAGACGGCACACAGTCACTACACCACACACCACACTACAGACGGCACACAGTCACTACACCACACACCACAATACAGACGGCACACAGTCACTACACCATACTACAGACGGCACACAGTCACTACACCACACTACAGACGGCACACAGTCACTACACCACACACCACACTACAGACGGCACACAGTCACTACACTACACTACAGACGGCACACAGTCACTACACTACACCACACTACAGACGGCACACAGTCACTACACCACACATCACACTACAGACGGCACACAGTCACTACACCACACACCACACTACAGACGGCACACAGTCACTACACCACACACCACACTACAGACGGCACACAGTCAATACACCATACTACAGACGGCACACAGTCACTACACCACACTACAAACGGCACACAGTCACTACACCACACTACATACGGCACAGTCACTACACCACACTACAGACGGCACACAGTCACTACACCACACTACAGACGGCACACAGTCACTACACCACACACCACACTACAGACAGCACACAGTCACTACACCACACACCACACTACAGACGGCACACAGTCACTACACCACACTACAGACGGCACACAGTCACTACACCACACCACACTACAGACGGCACACAGTCACTACACCACACACCACACTACAGACGGCACACAGTCACTACACCACACTACAGACGGCACACAGTCACTACACCACACACCACAATACAGACGGCACAGTCACTACACCACACACCACACTACAGACGGCACACAGTCACTACACCACACACCACACTACAGACGGCACACAGTCACTACACCACACTACAGACGGCACACAGCCACTACACCACACTACAGACGGGACACAGTCACTACACCACACACCACACTACAGACGGCACACAGTCACTACACCACACTACAGACGGCACACAGTCACTACACCACACACCACACTACAGACGGCACACAGTCACTACACCACATACCACACTACAGACGGCACACAGTCACTACACCACACACCACACTACAGACGGCACACAGTCACTACACCACACATCACACTACAGACGGCACACAGTCACTACACCACACTACAGACGGCACACAGTCACTACACCACACACCACAATACAGACGGCACAGTCACTACACCACACACCACACTACAGACGGCACACAGTCACTACACCACACACCACACTACAGACGGCACACAGTCACTACACCACACTACAGACGGCACACAGCCACTACACCACACTACAGACGGGACACAGTCACTACACCACACACCACACTACAGACGGCACACAGTCACTACACCACACTACAGACGGCACACAGTCACTACACCACACACCACACTACAGACGGCACACAGTCACTACACCACATACCACACTACAGACGGCACACAGTCACTACACCACACACCACACTACAGACGGCACACAGTCACTACACCACACATCACACTACAGACGGCACACAGTCACTACACCACACTACAGACGGCACACAGTCATTACACCACACACCACACCACATAGGGCACACAGTCACTACACCACACACCACACTACAGACGGCACACAGTCACTACACCACACTACAGACGGCACACAGTCACTACACCACACACCACACTACAGACGGCACACAGTCACTACACCACACTACAGACGGCACACAGTCACTACACCACACACCACAATACAGACGGCACACAGTCACTACACTACACTACAGACGGCACACAGTCACTACACCACACTACAGACGGCACACAGTCACTGCACCACACACCACACTACAGACGGCACACAGTCACTACACCACACTACAGACGGCACACAGTCACTACACCACACACCACACTACAGACGGCACACAGTCACTACACTACACTACAGACGGCACACAGTCACTACACCACACTACAGACGGCACACAGTCACTACACCACACTACAGACGGCACACAGTCACTACACCACACACCACAATACAGACGGCACACAGTCACTACACCACACACTACACTACAGACGGCACACAGTCACTACACCACACTACAGACGGCACCCAGTCACTACACCACACTACAGACGGCACACAGTCACTACACACCACTACAGACGGCACACAGTCACTACACCACACTACAGACGGCATACAGTCACTACACCACACTACAGACGGCACACAGTCACTACACCACACTACAGACGGCATACAGTCACTACACCACACACCACACTACAGACGGCACACAGTCACTACACCACACACCACACTACAGACGGCACACAGTCACTACACCACACACCACAATACAGACGGCACACAGTCACTACACCACACACTACACTACAGACGGTACACAGTCACTACACCACACTACATACGGCACACAGTCACTACACCACACACCACACTACAGACGGCACACAGTCACTACACCACACTACATACGGCACACAGTCACTACACCACACACCACACTACAGACGGCACACAGTCACTACACCACACACCACACTACAGACGGCACACAGTCACTGCACCACACACCACACTACAGACGGCACACAGTCACTACACCACACACCACACTACAGACGGCACACAGTCACTACACCACACTACAGACGGCACACAGTCACTACACCACACACCACAATACAGACGGCACACAGTCACTACACCACACTACAGACGGCACACAGTCACTACACCACACACCACACTACAGACGGCACACAGTCACTACACCACACACCACACTACAGACGGCGCACAGTCACTACACCACACACCACACTACAGACGGCACACAGTCACTACACCACACACCACACTACAGACGGCACACAGTCACTACACCACACTACAGACGGCACACAGTCACTACACCACACACCACACTACAGACGGCACACAGTCACTACACCACACTACAGACGGCACACAGTCACTACACCACACACCACACTACAGACGGCGCACAGTCACTACACCACACACCACACTACAGACGGCACACAGTCACTACACCACACACCACACTACAGACGGCACACAGTCACTACACCACACACCACAGTACAGACGGCACACAGTCACTACACCACACACCACACTACAGACGGCACACAGTCACTACACCACACTACAGACGGCACACAGTCACTACACCACACACCACACTACAGACGGCACACAGTCACTACACCACACTACAGACGGCACACAGTCACTACACCACACACCACACTACAGACGGCACACAGTCACTACACCACACTACAGACGGCACACAGTCTGTACACTACACTACAGACGGCACACAGTCACTACACCACACTACAGACGGCACACAGTCACTACACCACACACCACACTACAGACGGCACACAGTCACTACACCACACTACAGACGGCACACAGCCTGTACACTACACTACAGACGGCACACAGTCACTACACCACAATACAGACGGCACACAGTCACTACACCACACACCACACTACAGACGGCACACAGTCACTACACCACACTACAGACGGCACACAGTCACTACACCACACACCACACTACAGACGGCACACAGTCACTACACCACACACCACACTACAGACGGCACACAGTCACTACACCACACTCCAGACGGCACACAGTCACTACACCACACACCACAATACAGACGGCACACAGTCACTACACCACACTACAGACGGCACACAGTCACTACACCACACACCACACTACAGACGGCACACAGTCACTACACCACACTACAGACGGCACACAGTCACTACACCACACTACAGACGGCACACAGTCACTACACCACACTACAGACGGCACACAGTCACTACACCACCCACCAGAATACAGACGGCACACAGTCACTACACCACACTACAGACGGCACACAGTCACTACACCACACTACAGACGGCACACATTCACTACACCACACACCACACTACAGACGGCACACAGTCACTACACACACCACACTACAGACGGCACACAGTCACTAAACCACACACCACACTACAGACGGCACACAGTCACTACACCACACTACAGACGGCACACAGTCACTACACCACACTACAGACGGCACACAATCACTACACCACACACCACACTACAGACGGCACACAGTCACTACACCACACACCACACTACAGACGGCACACGGTCACTATACCACACTACAGACGGCACACAGTCACTACACCACACTACAGACGGCACACAGTCACTACACCACACACCACACTACAGACGGCACACAGTCACTACACCACACTACAGACGGCACACAGTCACTACACCACACTACAGACGGCACACAGTCACTACACCACACACCACACTACAGACGGCACACAGTCACTACACCACACTACAGACGGCACACAGTCACTACACCACACACCACACTACAGACGGCACACAGTCACTACACCACACTACAGACGGCACACAGTCACTACACCACACACCACACTACAGACGGCACACAGTCACTACACCACACTACAGACGGCACACAGTCACTACACCACACTACAGACGGCACACAGTCACTACACCACACACCACACTACATACGGCACACAGTCACTACACCACACTACAGACGGCACACAGTCACTACACCACACTACAGACGGCACACAGTCACTACACCACACACCACACTACAGACGGCACAGTCACTACACCACACACCACACTACAGACGGCACACAGTCACTACACCACACTACAGACAGCACACAGTCACTACACCACACTACAGACGGCACACAGTCACTACACCACACACCACACTACAGACGGCACACAGTCACTACACCACACACCACACTACAGACGGCACACAGTCACTACACCACACTACAGACAGCACACAGTCACTACACCACACTACAGACGGCACACAGTCACTACACCACACACCACACTACAGACGGCACACAGTCACTACACCACACTACAGACGGCACACAGTCACTACACCACACACCACACTACAGACGGCACACAGTCACTACACCACACACCACAATACAGACGGCACACAGTCACTACACCACACACCACACTACAGACGGCGCACAGTCACTACACCACACACCACACTACAGACGGCACACAGTCACTACACCACACTACAGACGGCACACAGTCACTACACCACACACCACAATACAGACGGCACACAGTCACTACACCACACACCACACTACAGACGGCACACAGTCACTACACCACACACCACACTACAGACGGCACACAGTCACTACACCACACACCACACTACAGACGGCACACAGTCACTACACCACACACCACACTACAGACGGCACACAGTCACTACACCACACTACAGACGGCACACAGTCACTACACCACACACCACACTACAGACGGCACACAGTCACTACACCACACTACAGACGGCACACAGTCACTACACCACACACCACAATACAGACGGCACACAGTCACTACACCACACTACAGACGGCACACAGTCACTACACCACACTACAGACGGCACACAGTCACTACACCACACACCACACTACAGACGGCACACAGTCACTACACCACACACCACACTACAGACGGCACACAGTCACTACACCACACTACAGACGGCACACAGTCACTACACCACACTACAGACAGCACACAGTCACTACACCACACTACAGACGGCACACAGTCACTACACCACACACCACACTACAGACGGCACACAGTCACTACACCACACACCACACTACAGACGGCACACAGTCACTACACCACACTACAGACGGCACACAGTCACTACACCACACACCACACTACAGACGGCACACAGTCACTACACCACACTACAGACGGCACACAGTCACTACACCACACACCACACTACAGACGGCACACAGTCACTACACCACACTACAGACGGCACACAGTCACTACACCACACACCACACTACAGACGGCGCACAGTCACTACACCACACTACAGACGGCACACAGTCACTACACCACACACCACACTACAGACGGCGCACAGTCACTACACCACACTACAGACGGCACACAGTCACTACACCACACACCACACTACAGACGGCACACAGTCACTACACCACACTACAGACGGCACACAGTCACTACACCACACACCACACTACAGACGGCACACAGTCACTACACCACACTACAGACGGCACACAGTCACTACACCACACACCACACTACAGACGGCACACAGTCACTACACCACACACCACACTACAGACGGCACACAGTCACTACACCACACACCACACTACAGACGGCATACAGTCACTACACCACACTACAGACGGCACACAGTCACTACACCACACACCACACTACAGACGGCACACAGTCACTACACCACACTACAGACGGCACACAGTCACTACACCACACTACAGACGGCACACAGTCACTACACCACACTACATACGGCACACAGTCACTACACCACACACCACACTACAGACGGCACACAGTAACTACACCACACTACAGACGGCACACAGTCACTACACCACACTACAGACGGCACACAGTCACTACACCACACTACAGACGGCACACAGTCACTACACCACACTACAGACGGCACACAGTCACTACACCACACACCACACTACAGACGGCGCACAGTCACTACACCACACTACAGACGGCACACAGTCACTACACCACACACCACAATACAGACGGCACACAGTCACTACACCACACTACAGACGGCACACAGTCACTACACCACACTACAGACGGCACACAGTCACTACACCACACACCACACTACAGACGGCACACAGTCACTACACCACACACCACACTACAGACGGCACACAGTCACTACACCACACTACAGACGGCACACAGTCACTACACCACACTACAGACGGCACACAGTCACTACACCACACACCACACTACAGACGGCACACAGTCACTACACCACACTACAGACGGCACACAGTCACTACACCACACACCACACTACAGACGGCACACAGTCACTACACCACACTACAGACGGCACACAGTCACTACACCACACACCACACTACAGACGGCACACAGTCACTACACCACACTACAGGCGGCACACAGTCACTACACCACACTACAGACGGCACACAGTCACTACACCACACACCACACTACAGACGGCACACAGTCACTACACCACACACCACACTACAGACGGCACACAGTCACTACACCATACTACAGACGGCACACAGTCACTACACCACACTACAGACGGCACACAGTCACTACACCACACACCACACTACAGACGGCACACAGTCACTACACCACACACCACACTACAGACGGCACACAGTCACTACACCACACTACAGACGGCACACAGTCACTACACCACACTACAGACGGCACACAGTCACTACACCACACACCACACTACAGACGGCACACAGTCACTACACCACACTACAGACGGCACACAGTCACTACACCACACTACAGACGGCGCACAGTCACTACACCACACACCACACTACAGACGGCACACAGTCACTACACCACACTACAGACGGCACACAGTCACTACACCACACTACAGACGGCACACAGTCACTACACCACACTACAGACGGCACACAGTCACTACACCACACTACAGACGGCACACAGTCACTACACCACACTACAGACGGCACACAGTCACTACACCACACACCACACTACAGACGGCACATAGTCACTACACCATACTACAGACGGCACACAGTCACTGCACCACACTACAGACGGCACACAGTCACTACACCACACACCACACTACAGACGGCACACAGTCACTACACCATACTACAGACGGCACACAGTCACTACACCACACTACAGACGGCACACAGTCACTACACCACACTACAGACGGCACAGTCACTACACCACACTACAGACGGCACACAGTCACTACACCACACTACAGACGGCACACAGTCACTACACCACACACCACACTACAGACGGCACACAGTCACTACACCACACACCACACTACAGACGGCACACAGTCACTACACCACACTACAGACGGCACACAGTCACTACACCACACACCACAATACAGACGGCACACAGTCACTATACCACACACTACACTACATACGGTACACAGTCACTACACCACACTACATACGGCACACAGTCACTACACCACACACCACACTACAGACGGCACACAGTCACTACACCACACTACATACGGCACACAGTCACTACACCACACACCACACTACAGACGGCACACAGTCACTACACCACACTACAGACGGCACACAGTCACTACACCACACACCACACTACAGACGGCACACAGTCACTACACCACACACCACACTACAGACGGCACACAGTCACTACACCACACTACAGACGGCACACAGTCACTACACCACACTACAGACGGCACACAGTCACTACACCACACACCACACACCACACTACAGACGGCACACAGTCACTACACCACACACCACACTACAGACGGCACACAGTCACTACACCACACACCACACTACAGACGGCACACAGTCACTACACCACACTACAGACGGCACACAGTCACTACACCACACACCACACTACAGACGGCACACAGTCACTACACCACACTACAGACGGCACACAGTCACTACACCACACACCACACTACAGACGGCACACAGTCACTACACCACACTACAGACGGCACACAGTCACTACACCACACACCACACTACAGACGGCACACAGTCACTACACCACACTACAGACGGCACACAGTCACTACACCACACACCACACTACAGACGGCACACAGTCACTACACCACACTACAGACGGCACACAGTCACTACACCACACTACAGACGGCACACAGTCACTACACCACACACCACACTACAGATGGCACACAGTCACTACACCACACACCACACTACACACAACAAGACTGAGGGCAGAAATGTCTCACCTAAACTCGCACCTATTTAAAGTCCATAGAGCTGACTCACCCGCATGCGCCTGCGGCCATCCAGACGAAAACAATAAACATTTCATTCTGCATTGTCCATACTACACACATCAAAGAAACATACTTTTTGACAGCATCTCTCACGCACTGGAAATTCCCTTCGCACAGATCCCACCAAACATACAACTTGACACACTGCTGCGCGGTACGGACCTGGGCGCCGGCTGCGGTGGGGTGATCGCCCGGCATTTCCAAACATACCTGTTTAACTCGCATCGTTTTGACCTAGTCTAACACCCCCACTTTGCCTGCGTGACCGGGGAGCGTGGTGGTTCCGTGGGGCGCGCGGGCGGTTAGCCGGCGCACTGTTTTGCCTGCACTGGTCGACTTCGTGGCGGTGGAACAGGATGACGTATTTGATTTGTTTATTAACAGAGCAGTGCCATGATTCAAGCACGATAGTGTTTTTGCACTGTTACTGACATATTTTTGCTTTATTTTGTATGTTTTAACAGCAATAAACTGATGATGACATACGGCACACAGTCACTTCACCACACACCACACTACAGACGGCACACAGTCACTACACCACACCACATAGGGCACACAGTCACTACACCACACACCACACTACAGACGGCACACAGTCACTACACCACACACCACACTACAGACGGCACACAGTCACTACACCACACACCACACTACAGACGGCACACAGTCACTACACCACACACCACACTACAGACGGCACACAGTCACTACACCACACACCACACTACAGACGGCACACAGTCACTACACCACACTACAGACGGCACACAGTCACTACACCACACTACAGACGGCACACAGTCACTACACCACACTACAGACGGCACACAGTCATTACACCACACACCACACTACAGACGGCACACAGTCATTACACCACACACCACACTACAGACGGCACACAGTCACTACACCACACCACATAGGGAACACAGTCACTACACCACACACCACACTACAGACGGCACACAGTCACTACACCACACACCACACTACAGACGGCACACAGTCACTACACCACACCACATAGGGCACACAGTCACTACACCACACACCACACTACAGACGGCACACAGTCACTACACCACACTACACACTACAGACGGCACACAGTCACTACACCACACCACATAGGGCACACAGTCACTACACCACACACCACACTACAGACGGCACACAGTCACTACACCACACACCACACTACAGACGGCACACAGTCACTACACCACACTACAGACGGCACACAGTCACTACACCACACTACAGACGGCACACAGTCACTACACCACACTACAGACGGCACACAGTCATTACACCACACACCACACTACAGACGGCACACAGTCATTACACCACACGCCACACTACAGACGGCACACAGTCACTACACCACACTACAGACGGCACACAGTCACTACACCACACACCACACTACAGACGGCGGACAGTCACTGCACCACACACCACACTACAGACGGCACACAGTCACTACACCACACTACAGACGGCACACAGTCACTACACCACACACCACACTACAGACGGCACACAGTCACTACACCACACACCACACTACAGACGGCACACAGTCACTACACCACACTACAGACGGCACACAGTCACTACACCACACTACAGACGGCACACAGTCACTACACCACACACCACACTACAGACGGCACACAGTCACTACACCACACTACAGACAGCACACAGTCACTACACCACACACCACACTACAGACGGCACACAGTCACTACACCACACACCACACTACAGACGGCACACAGTCACTACACCACACACCACACTACAGACGGCACACAGTCACTACACCACACACCACACTACAGACGGCACACAGTCTCTACACCACACTACAGACGGCACACAGTCACTACACCACACACCACACTACAGACGGCACACAGTCACTGCACCACACACCACACTACAGACGGCACACAGTCACTACACCACACACCACACTACAGACGGCACACAGTCTCTACACCACACACCACACTGCAGACGGCACACAGTCACTACACCACACTACAGACGGCACACAGTCACTACACCACACACCACACTACAGACGGCACACAGTCACTGCACCACACACCACACTACAGACGGCACACAGTCACTACACCACACACCACACTACAGACGGCACACAGTCACTACACCACACACCACACTACAGACGGCACACAGTCACTACACCACACTACAGACGGCACACAGTCACTACACCACACACCACACTACAGACGGCACACAGTCACTACACCACACACCACACTACAGACGGCACACAGTCACTACACCACACTACAGACGGCATACATTCACTACACCACACTACAGACGGCACACAGTCACTACACCACACACCACACTACAGACGGCACACAGTCACTACACCACACTACAGACGGCACACAGTCACTACACCACATACCACACTACAGACGGCACACAGTCACTACACCACACTACAGACGGCACACAGTCACTACACCACACACCACACTACAGACGGCACACAGTCACTACACTACACTACAGACGGCACACAGTCACTACACCACACTACAGACGGCACACAGTCACTACACCACACACCACACTACAGACGGCACACAGTCACTACACCACACTACAGACGGCACACAGTCACTACACCACACTACAGACGGCACACAGTCACTACACCACACACCACACTACAGACGGCACACAGTCACTACACCACACTACAGACGGCACACAGTCACTACACCACATACCACACTACAGACGGCACACAGTCACTACACCACACTACAGACGGCACACAGTCACTACACCACACTACAGACGGCACACAGTCACTACACCACACACCACACTACAGACGGCACACAGTCACTACACCACACTACAGACGGCACACAGTCATTACACCACACACCACACTACAGACGGCACACAGTCACTACACCACACTACAGACGGCACACAGTCACTACACCACACACCACACTACAGACGGCACACAGTCACTGCACCACACTACAGACGGCACACAGTCACTACACCACACTACAGACGGCACACAGTCACTACACTACACACCACACTACAGACGGCACAGTCACTACACCATACTACAGACGGCACACAGTCACTACACCACACACCACACTACAGACGGCACACAGTCACTACACCACACACCACACTACAGACGGCACACAGTCACTACACCACACACCACACTACAGACGGCACACAGTCACTACACCACACTACAGACGGCACACAGTCACTACACCACACTACAGACGGCACACAGTCACCACACCACACACCACACTACAGACGGCACACAGTCACTACACCACACACCACACTACAGACGGCACACAGTCACTACACCACACACCACACTACAGACGGCACACAGTCACTACACCACACACCACACTACAGACGGCACACAGTCACTACACCACACACCACACTACAGACGGCACACAGTCACTACACTACACTACAGACGGCACACAGTCACTACACCACACTACAGACGGCACACAGTCACTACACCACACACCATACTACAGACAGCACACAGTCACTACACCACACTACAGACGGCACACAGTCACTACACCACACACCACACTACAGACGGCACACAGTCACTACACCACACTACAGACGGCACACAGTCACTACACCACACACCACACTACAGACGGCACACAGTCACTACACCACACACCACACTACAGACGGCACACAGTCACTACACCACACTACAGACGGCACACAGTCACTACACCACACACCACACTTCAGACGGCACACAGTCACTACACCACACACCACAATACAGACGGCACACAGTCACTACACTACACTACAGACGGCACACAGTCACTACACCACACTACAGACGGCACACAGTCACTACACCACACACCACACTACAGACGGCACACAGTCACTACACCACCCACTACACTACAGACGGCACACAGTCACTACACCACACACCACACTACAGACAACACACAGTCACTACACCACACTACAGACGGCACACAGTCACTACACCACACACCACACTACAGACGGCACACAGTCACTACACCACACACCACACTACAGACGGCACACAGTCACTACACCACACCACATAGGGCACACAGTCACTACACCACACACCACACTACAGACGGCACACAGTCACTACACCACACACCACACTACAGACGGCGCACAGTCACTACACCACACTACAGACGGCACACAGTCACTACACCACACACCACACTACAGACGGCACACAGTCACTACACCACACACCACACTACAGACGGCACACAGCACCACACATCACTGTGTCGTTCGGGCGCGCGCGCTACACAGGCGACCCCCGGCCGCTCCGCAGTGTTTGTGTTCTACTTGCGGAATTAAACGCTAGTCCTCGTGAAAATTAGTGTCTACGTGTTCATCATCATCAGCTTCACCATTGTGCAACGCCGCAAGTACTGTGAGTTGTGTATATCATTCAAAAACTACGTTCCAAGATTTATATTTCGAAAGCTGTGTTAACTGCGTCAAGCCGTCTCAATGAAGTTCTGGGTCAGTCAAAGCGGTGGAAAGTGTCAATATTGGAGTTGACAAGGTGCCAATTTAACTCAACAGTGAAACAGTGAAATTGAAGGGCTTGTTATTTAATTCTCTCAAGATTCCTGCGTCAATTCTCCATAACTACTTCTTTTCCGACGCGTATGCGCGCGATGGCAGCGCGGAGGACTTCACCCTTCCGGCTCCCCCTGCCCGTTGTCATGGAAACCGGGGCAGCCGGAGGGAGACCCGCTGACCAGGGGACGTCGCCCGGCTAATGTCAACAATGCCGGGCGACGGGGCAGTGACGGGGGCCCGCTCCCGCCGGCCCGCACACCGCGGGTGTCGCGGCGGGTGGAGGGTCCGCCGAGCCAAAGCGAGAGGAAGCGGCGAACAGCAAACCGCTCCGGATTTTGGGGTAACACCACCCCGCCGTGTAGGGCGTCCACCAACACCGAATCCAGACAACCCTCTCCAGCACGCTGGGGCGTTGCCCTCCCGTGTAAGACGCCACACCTCACCACAGCGCAACGGAACGCTCGCTCAGCCGCCACGCCAATTTATCGAACCACCACGACTCAACGAGAGGCAAACCAGACGAGCGTGTGTCACACACCCGGACAACAACACCGCATCAGACGGCGTTCCATCGGAGACGACGACGCGCGGAAAACTGTCACTGGAGCTGTTAAATGTTCAGTCCCTTCTTCCAAAATTACCGGACATTCGCACTGATGTTTCCCTTCGGTCTCCAGAAATGCTATGTTTTACTGAGACCAATCTGAAGTCAACGACGCCAGACCGATTTATTACAATTCCAGGGTATCGCCTTTTTCGGCTGGACAGAAAAACAGGACGTAAAAAATCTGGAGGAGGGGTCGCAATATTTGTGAAGGAACATTTATCCGCCAATATAATTAAAGTGAAAACGACTGGATCAGACTCTCATGTAGAGGCACTCTGGGTCAAGGTGAAAATTGACAAAAAGAAAGCAGCCACTTTGGCTTGTGTCTATCGACCACCTTCATCAAACCACGCTCAAATTCAAGCGGATTTCAACGATTTAGAGGAACAAATCCAACAAATAATTACGGCCTCTTCATCTCACCGTATCATTTTAGCGGGTGATCTGAATTCAGACCCTCAAACAAATCCAGCAGCAAATGAAAGGCTTCGGGAATTAGAAAGGTACGGGCTGAACTGTGTAGTACGCGAACCTACCTTTTATCGTGACCGTACGCGCTCATTACTTGATGTTGTGCTGATGTCTGATTTGTTGTGTAACGACCAATCACTAACAATGTGTTCTGTCCAAAAATGTGATTACGTGAGTCACCACCGTCGCGTATGTGTGGGAGTAACGGTGCCCCGAGCCAGACAAAGGGCGCAGTACAGGACGGGCCGGAGATGGCGAACATTCGATAATGGTGCGTTTTTGACTGATGTAAGGAACATTGGATGGCACTCTGTTGTAAAACAAAATGAAACATGTCAACAGCAGTGGGAGGCTTTTTCAAATACGCTTAACGAAATGTTAGACTTCCATGCTCCTATCAGAAAATTTAGAGTTCACAACCCCCGTCCCCCACCGGTTTCCAATGAAACCCTCAATCTGATGAAGCAGCGCAAACGATATAAAGAAACAAACGATCCAGCGTATCAGGAAATCAACACATTAACTAAACGGGCGATTCGCAAAGACTGTCGGGCAGATATAGCAAACCGCGTCCACAACTCAACATCCTCGTCATTGTTTCAGAAATTAAAATATGTAATTGCACCTAAACGTGGATACACAAAGCAACCGCAAAATTTAACACCAGATGACCTGAACGATTACTTTACAGCAGTAGGTACACACACTAGAGACGAGGTGGTTGCCGACTTCGACCGTTCGGGCCGAGAGAAGCTTTTTACTCGACTACCTAGGGTCAACGCTGGGTCAATGAGGCTCACACCAGTCACGATGACTGAACTAAGGTGTGCTTTATTTTCACTACCCAACAAAGACTCTTCAATAGAAGGCGACGTCCCAATCCAAATTTTAAAACTGACATTTGATGCAATTGGACGCTACCTTCTACGTATCATTAACACTAGCTTTGTCTCTGAAACCGTGCCCTCTGCCTGGAAAAGGGCGACCGTCATTCCTCTATTTAAAAGAGACGATCCATCTAAAGCATCAAATTTTAGACCTATCACGAAAGTTCCTGGTATATGCAAAGTAGTAGAAAAGTTAGTACAAAAACAGTTGACAAGCTACCTCCAGAGCCAAAATCTATTGAGCGAAGATCAACATGGTTTCTTGCCGCAACATTCGACATGTACCGCCCTATTGACAATGACTGACGAAATTCTCAGGGGCATGGATCGATCCCAAATTTCCATATTGGTTCTCATTGATTTGAGTCGCTGCTTCGATGTTATTGATCACAAAACGCTCATTAATAAATTAGAATTGTTGCAAATTTCATCAGGCTGGTTTAAAAGCTACCTACACGGACACGTACAACGGGTTAAAGTAGGGTAAAGTTTTTCAAAGCCACTTCCTATCACAATTGGGACTTTCCAGGGTACTTGTCTCGGCCCATTACTGTACAACATTGCTAGCAACGATCTTGCATGCCACATTCCAGCTGAAATCAATGGCTTCAAGGTCACATCGGTGCGTTATGCCGATGACACACAGCTCGCTGTCACAGGCCCTCGAGATCAAATTGGGGAACTACAAAGGAGCATGGAAGAGTTGCTAGTAACGATGTCAACGTGGTTCCAACAACATGGCATGAAGGTTAATGCGGCAAAAACTGAATTTATTTTGTGTGGAGACAGGAGGCAGTTAAAGCGTATTGCGCAGCCCCCATTATTTTATTTTATGGGAGAGCAAATTCAATGTTCCAACAAAGTCAAAAATTTAGGAGTGGTGATGGATGAAACATTGTCATGGGAATATCATATAAAAAACATCACTGATCGCTGCTTTGGAATTTTGATCGGATTAAGCCATGTAAAGCATGCCTTGCCCGCTGAAGTGTTGCCGCGCATTGTCGATTGTCTGGTGCTATCACATGTGAGATACTGTGTACAAGTGTATGGCAGTGCCAGTGTGACGTCTCTTAAGAACATCCAAAAAATCTTAAATTTTGCCGCGCGAGTCATATCAGGACGCAGGAAATACGACCACATCTCTGATGTATTGCGTGAATTAGGTTGGCTAAATGCGTTAGATTTAGTAAAATACTCTGACTTGTGCATGTTGCATAAGGTTATAACTAGAGCGAAACCTTCGTCGTTGGCGTCGCGCATCCAGTTCAACTACGAAATACTGGAGCGTGATACCCGACAATCGAAACATCTAGCCTTGCCTCGACCTAGAAACAATCACGGAAAGCGCACATTCTTGTATAGGGCTAGCCATTCATACAATGCGCATATTTAATCTCAGTGTGTTCTGAATGCAGTGTCGCCCATTAGATTTTACACTTGCTCAATAATTGTACGATGTCGGCAAAACAGGGCAAACTGTTTTAGCTCACTTTTTACTGTTTTAGCTCACTCATTTTTATGTTCATGTATGGAAGACCGAAGAATAACCCTGTCGTGTGGAACGGTCTGTTTACGTTAATACATACATACATACACACTACAGACGGCACACAGTCACTACACCACACTGCAGACGGCACACAGTCACTACACCACACTACAGACGGCGCACAGTCACTACACCACACACCACACTACAGACGGCGCACAGTCACTACACCACACTACAGACGGCACACAGTCACTACACCACACTACAGACGGCACACAGTCACTACACCACACTACAGACGGCACACAGTCACTACACCACACACCACAATACAGACGGCACACAGTCACTGCACCACACACTACACTACAGACGGTACACAGTCACTACACCACACACCACACTACAAACGGCACACAGTCACTACACCACACACCACACTACAGACGGCGCACAGTCACTACACCACACTACAGACGGCACACAGTCACTACACCACACACCACACTACAGACGGCACACAGTCACTACACCACACACCACAATACAGACGGCATACAGTCACTACACCACACTACAGACGGCACACAGTCACTACACCACACACCACACTACAGACGGCACACAGTCACTACACCACACACCACAATACAGACGGCACACAGTCACTACACCACACTACAGACGGCACACAGTCACTACACCACACACCACACTACAGACGGCGCACAGTCACTACACCACACTACAGACGGCACACAGTCACTACACCACACTACAGACGGCACACAGTCACTACACCACACTACAGACGGCACACAGTCACTACACCACACACCACACTACAGACGGCACACAGTCACTACACCACACTACAGACGGCACACAGTCACTACACCACACTACAGACGGCACACAGTCACTACACCACACACCACAATACAGACGGCACACAGTCACTACACCACACTACAGACGGCACACAGTCACTACACCACACACCACACTACAGACGGCACACAGTCACTACACCACACACCACACTACAGACGGCACACAGTCACTACACCACACTACAGACGGCACACAGTCACTACACCACACTACAGACGGCACACAGTCACTACACCACACACCACACTACAGACGGCGCACAGTCACTACACCACACTACAGACGGCACACAGTCACTACACCACACTACAGACGGCACAGTCACTACACCACACACCACACTACAGACGGCACACAGTCACTACACTACACTACAGACGGCACACAGTCACTACACCACACTACAGACGGCACACAGTCACTACACCACACACCACACTACAGACGGCACACAGTCACTACACCACACACCACACTACATACGGTACAGTCACTACACCACACTACAGACGGCACACAGTCACTACACCACACTACAGACGGCACACAGTCACTACACCACACTACAGACGGCACACAGTCACTACACCACACTACAGACGGCACACAGTCACTACACCACACACCACACTACAGACGGCACACAGTCACTACACCACACACCACACTACAGACGGCACACAGTCACTACACCACACTACAGACGGCACACAGTCACTACACCACACTACAGACGGCACACAGTCACTACACCACACACTACACTACAGACGGCACACAGTCACTACACCACACTACATACGGCACACAGTCACTACACCACACACCACACTACAGACGGCACACAGTCACTGCACCACACACCACACTACAGACGGCACACAGTCATTACACCACACACCACACTACATACGGCACACAGTCACACCACACTAAAGACGGCAGCCCGTTTTGCAGCCCGTGTTGGGAACCCCTATCTGCAAGTTTTCTTGACTGAAAAGACTCCAGCCGAATATATTGTTTTTTTTTGGCGAAGGAATGCGGTGCTGGCGAAAGAATGTGGTGCTGGATCTAGCCCGGACAGAGGTTATACCATCAGCCAATCAGCCTGCAGCTGGTGCTAGCAAGCGAACCGCCGGGCGCCCATCTAATGCGAGTCTATCCTTACGCGACTACTTTCGAATCTGATTGGCTGAACCATTGTTTTTTTTTATTCGCGTGACGTCAGGACTCTGACTCAGAGAGTATTTTGATAAACAATAACAATGTATGGACTTCTGTCCTGAATCGGAGCGATATAAGGCCATTTTTTTTTAATATACAAAGAAATTGTACTACAAATTATAATCAAATCGTGTTTGGGAGATAAAAAAAATAAGGGTGAACTATTTCCTTTAACTTGGTTGATGATTCCAAACACGCGGCTCGGACGAGGATGGTGCTATCGGGGCTTGTTCGGACGAGGATGGTGCTAGCGGGGCGTGTTCGGACGAGGATGGTGCTATCGGGGCCTGTTCGGACGAGGATGGTGCTAGCGGGGCGTGTTCGGACGAGGATGGTGCTAGCGGGGCGTGTTTGGACGAGGATGGTGCTATCGGGGCGTGTTCGGACGAGGATGGTGCTATCGGGGCGTGTTCGGACGAGGATGGTGCTAGCGGGGCGTGTTCGGACGAGGATGGTGCTATCGGGGCGCGTTCGGACGAGGATGGTGCTATCGGGGCGTGCTCGGACGAGGATGGTGCTAGCGGGGCGTGTTCGGACGAGTATGGTGCTGGAGTGATATACTGAAGCGAATATAGTGCTGGTCTGAGGCCTGAGCGAACACTTCGAACCCAGCGCGATCCAAAGACAGGTAGGTCCCCGGCAGACCGGTACAATGGTGTCCGTTTTACAAGGCCACTAACACGGCGGCATCGAAAATGGAATGGGAGGGGAGCAGCTAAAAATAATAATTATAATAATATAAAGGTAGGATTACGGCCCCCGTCAAACTCCGCAGAGTAGAGGCGGAAGCCGCGTTTCCATGGCGACCAGCCGCGGTGGACGTGAGTGTGAGCAACTTACCGACAATGCACTTGGCAACCTTCTGGACGCTCTTGGGCGCCAGCCACGGCTCGTGGATGTAGCGCGACGGCATGCCCTTCAGCACGGGTAGGTAGGTCCTGTGGGCAGACCGGTGAGCGGTCAGACCCCTCAGAACAGACGGGTAAGTCCCAATAAACCCTTCAGAACAGGCGGGTTGGTCCTGTGGGCAGGCCGGTGAGCGGTCAGATCCCTCAGAACGGACGGGTAAGTTCCAGTAAACCCTTCAGAACCGGCGGGTTGGTCCTGTCGGCAGGCCGGCAACTGCCCGACCCTCATGTCACTTTGGCACTCTGGCTACATATTATTTTCCTTTTGGAAATACACAAGTTTATGCAGTGATGTCTTCGAAAAGTAGATTAAATATTTGAAAGCCGATTATTCATACATAAGAGGCATTGTTATACAAAACTGACATATATGACGAAGTACTTGTATGAACAGCATAGCGATTAGCAAGATATTATATTATTATAACCTTATGTTCAAAACTTAGCTTGCAAAATATAAAAAGAGGAAGTTGAATATATTTTGGATACAATCCTTCTTTAGTTCAGTTATATCAAATCCCCACAACACAACGAACGCCGCCAAACATCTGATATAGCATTTAAACAGACATGACAATTCTCGCGGCGATCGTCAGGAGCATCTTCCACACATGTTCTCACTCTTAAATCAGGATTGTTAAAGGGAGATAATGACCTTTTGATTTTGTTAGCAACGCTTTCTTTGGCTACCGTTATGGTATTAAAATGATGTGATCTAAATTTAAGAGTTAAATACAATTATTCCCTAATTCAAAGTTGGAAGTTTGGGAAAATTTATGATCGGTATTTTCCCTACACTATTGGAAAGCGCAACATCTGGCGCTTTTGTGTCAATCTGTTCAACGTTGTTGAATGGGCACTTATAAACAAATCGCCGACACTAAATAGGTTGCCATCGGGGGCCTACCTAAACTGCCGATTTCAATGCACTTTTTTAAAATGATTGTTGATTGTTCATAAAAGTTTGGCACATATTCGCAAAAGATAGAATGCAGGAAACATATTGCATACCTTCATGATAAATAACAAGGCGTAGGGAGGCTAATTTACTGATGTCGTTACCGAGTGCTTGCTGATT
The DNA here is from genome assembly GCA_036785665.1 of Chirona hameri. Taxonomy (NCBI): domain Eukaryota; kingdom Metazoa; phylum Arthropoda; class Thecostraca; order Balanomorpha; family Balanidae; genus Chirona; species Chirona hameri. The sequence goes on along the minus strand of JAXIVJ010005233.1, from coordinate 19,646 downwards.
ATAAGCGTGGAGCGCTTATCAACTATGAATTGAAATATCTCGCGGTAGGAATTGTTATATGCAAAATTTGATGAATTTACAATATATTTTGGTCTCGTCTATCGATTTCAGGTGCTAACTCCATTTTTGTGGAAAAAGGTCATTATCTCCCTTTAAAGCAACACAACAAAGATCAATGAATAGTACACAAACACATTGTTTGCTACTTTTAAATTCCTACCTGATAACATACATGACACATATATAACATCACCAGTGCATGCCATTTTTTAACATAGTATCCCCAAATCCCCAAATATAATTGTCATAAGCCCATCAAAAAGCTCACTGAAACCTCGGTGAGCTTTTTGTAACATCACTGCAACCCGAGTTCAGTGAGGTTGGGGATTTGATATAACTTAACTGAAGAAGGATTGTATCCGAAATATATTCAACTTTCTCTTTTTATATTTTGCAAGCTAAGTTTTGAACATAAGGTTATAATAATATAACACTGACATAACTTAAAAACAAAAGTGTTGCCAGTCAATAATGTAGAGGACTTTGTCATTGCAACCTCCTCAAAACTGTCCTGCCATTCGATTTTCCAGAGAAGAGAAGTCCTTCACGCCCGACGACGCAGACTACCAAATTTATTTTGAACCCCTGTTTCTGAGCTGGCTGGACACCAATGTCACCAAAATCACCAAACAGTCACATAACGACACCTCACATAACGATACCTCACATAACGACACCCCACATAACGACATCTCACATAACGACACCTCACATAACGATACCTCACATAACGACACCTCACATAACGACACCTCACATAACGACACCTCACATAACGACACCTCACATAACGACATCTCACATAACGACACCTCACATAACGACACCTCACATAACGACACCTCACATAACGACACCTCACATAACGACACCTCACATAACGACACCTCACATAACGACACCTCACATAACGACACCTCACATAACGACACCTCACATAACGACACCTCACATAACGACACCTCACATAACAACACAGCACATAACCACACAGCACATAACAACATCTCACATAACGACACCTCACATAACGACACCTCACATAACGACACCTCACATAACGATACCTCACATAACGACACCTCACATAACGACACCTCACATAACGACATCTCACATAACGACATCTCACATAACGACACCCCACATAACGACACCTCACATAACGACACCTCACATAACGATACCTCACATAACGACATCTCACATAACGACACCTCACATAACCACACAGCACATAACGACACCTCACATAACGATACCTCACATAACGACATCTCACATAACGACATCTCACATAACGACACCTCACATAACGACATCTCACATAACGATATCTCACATAACGACACCTCACATAACGATACCCCACATAACGACACCTCACATAACGACACCTCACATACGACACCTCACATAACGACACCTCACATAACGATACCTCACATAACGACATCTCACATAACGACACCTCACATAACGATACCTCACATAACGACATCTCACATAACGACACCTCACATAACGACATCTCACATAACGACACCTCACATAACGACACCTCACATAACGACACCTCACATAACCACACAGCACATAACGACCCTCACATAACCACACAGCACATAACGACACCTCACATAACGATACCTCACATAACGACACAGCACATAACGATACCCCACATAACGACACCCCACATAACGACACCTCACATAACGACACCCCACATAACGACACCTCACATAACGATACCTCACATAACGACACCTCACATAACGATACCTCACATAACGACACCTCACATAACGACACCCCACATAACGACACCCCACATAACGACACCTCACATAACGACATCTCACATAACGATACCTCACATAACGACATCTCACATAACGACACCTCACATAACGATATCTCACATAACGACACCTCACATAACCACACAGCACATAACCACACAGCACATAACGACACTTCACATAACGACACCTCACATAACGATACCTCACATAACGACACAGCACATAACGATACCCCACATAACGACACCCCACATAACGACACCTCACAAAACGGCATCTCACATAACGATACCTCACATAACGACACCTCACATAACGACATCTCACATAACGACACCTCACATAACCACACCTCACATAACGACACCTCACATAACGACACCTCACATAACCACACAGCACATAACGACACCTCACATAACGATACCTCACATAACAACACCTCACATAACGACACCTCACATAACGACATCTCACATAACGACATCTCACATAACGACACCTCACATACGACACCTCACATAACGACACCTCACATAACGACACCTCACATAACGACACCTCACATAACGACATCTCACATAACGACACCTCACATAACGACATCTCACATAACGACACCTCACAACGATACCTCACATAACGACATCTCACATAACGACACCTCACATAACGACACCTCACATAACGACATCTCACATAACGATACCTCACATAACGACACCTCACATAACGACACCTCACATAACGACATCTCACATAACGATACCTCACATAACGATACCTCACATAACGACACCTCACATAACGACATCTCACATAACGACATCTCACATAACGACACCTCACATAACGACACCTCACATAACGACACCTCACATAACGACACCTCACATAACGACACCTCACATAACGACATCTCACATAACGACACCTCACATAACGACATCTCACATAACGACACCTCACATAACGACACCTCACATAACGACATCTCACATAACGATACCTCACATAACGACACCTCACATAACGACACCTCACATAACGACACCTCACATAACGACATCTCACATAACGATACCTCACATAACGACATCTCACATAACGACATCTCACATAACGATACCTCACATACGACACCTCACATAACGACACCTCACATAACGACATCTCACATAACGACATCTCACATAACGACACCTCACATAACGATACCTCACATAACGACACCTCACATAACGACACCTCACATAACGATACCTCACATAACGACACCTCACATAACGACACCTCACATAACGACATCTCACATAACCACACCTCACATAACGACACAGCACATAACGACACCTCACATACGACACCTCACATAACGACACCTCACATAACGACACCTCACATAACGACACCTCACATAACGACACCTCACATAACGACACCTCACATAACGACACCTCACATAACGACATCTCACATAACGACACCTCACATAACCACACAGCACATAACGACACCTCACATACGACACCTCACATAACGACACCTCACATAACGATACCTCACATAACGACACCTCACATAACCACACAGCACATAACGACACCTCACATAACGACACCTCACATAACGATACCTCACATAACGACATCTCACATAACGACATCTCACATAACGACATCTCACATAACCACACAGCACATAACGACATCTCACATAACGACACCTCACATAACGACACCTCACATAACGATACCTCACATAACGACACCTCACATACGACACCTCACATAACCACACAGCACATAACGACACCTCACATACGACACCTCGCATAACGACACCTCACATAACCACACAGCACATAACGACACCTCACATACGACACCTCACATAACCACACAGCACATAACGACACTTCACATACGACACCTCACATAACGACACCTCACATAACGACACCTCACATAACGACACCTCACATAACGACATCTCACATAACGACATCTCACATAACCACACAGCACATAACGACACCTCACATACGACACCTCACATAACGACACCTCACATACGACACCTCACATAACGACACCTCACATAACGACACCTCACATAACGACACCTCACATAACGATACCTCACATAACGACATCTCACATAACGACACCTCACATAACCACACCTCACATAACGACACCTCACATAACGACACCTGTCAGCGAAGTGATCCAAATCCACGGCTGATCACCCATTTCACTAAACGTAATAATGACCCCAACATAATTAATCTGATTGTACTTCATGTATACATGGTATCATACGCATACAAGGAATACCTCACGAAAGGCGCCGCCCCAGCATTCCGAAAACCCCACGAAGAGCGTCAACTAGCCCTGGCACGTGACGGTACTTTCGACTACACAACGAACCAGAGCCCTGTTCAAGGGCCAAGGGCTCTGCGGCCGCCGCGGCTCCCGCGGCCAAAAAAGGCGGGGCTTAATTTGAACAATTTGAACACCTTTGCGGCCGCTGATGACGTCCGATAGATGGCGCGTGTAACGTTCGCAACGAATAGTCAATTTCATGGAAACCCTGAATGTTTTCCAAGGCCACTCAACTACATGAACATCTACGAGTCACTGCGAGTTGTCATTCTTGGTCAAACAACCACCAGTGAGCTGCGACATCAATAAAACAGTGCGCAACTGTTGTCGGACGCGCGCCATTTATGTCGAAGTTATTTTGCGGTTGCTCCCAAGCAACCGCGAGAGCCGC
>JAXIVJ010005233.1:0-2500 GCA_036785665.1 Chirona hameri | reverse complement strand
ACAGATAGACAGATAGACAGATAGAAGATAGGGACAGATAGACAGATAGACAGATAGACAGAATAGACAGATAGACAGATAGACAGATAGGACAGATAGACAGATAGACAGATAAGACAGATAGACAGATAGACAGATAGACAGATAGACAGATAGACAGATAGACAGATAGACAGATAGACAGATAGACAGATAGACAGAGACGATAGAAGATAGACAGATAGCAGATAGACAGATCAGACAGATAGACAGATAGACAGATAGACAGATAGACAGATAGACAGATAGACAGATAGAGCAGATAGACAGATAGACGATAGACAGATAGACAGATAGACAGATAGACAGATAGACAGATAGACAGATAGACAGATAGGACAGATAGACAGATAGACAGATAGAAGCTAGACAGTAGACAGATAGACAGATAGACAGATAGACAGATAGACAGATAGACAGATAGACAGATAGACAGATAGACAGATAGACAGATAGACAGATAGGACAGATAGACAGATAGACAGATTAGACAGATAGACAGATAGACAGATAGGACAGATAGACAGATAGACAGATAGACAGATAGACAGATAGACAGATAGACAGATAGAAGATAGACAGATAGACAGATAGACAGATAGACAGATAGACAGATAGACAGATAGACAGATAGACAGATAGACAGATAGACAGATAGACAGATAGACGAATAGACAGAAGACAGACAGGATAGACAGATAGACAGATAGACAGATAGACAGATAGGACAGATAGACAGATAGACAGATAGACAGATAGACAGATAGACAGATAGACAGATAGACAGATAGACAGATAGACAGATAGACAGATAGACAGATAGACAGATAGACAGATAGACAGATAGACAGATAGACCAGATAGACAGATAGACAGATAGACAGATAGACAAGATAGACAGATAGACAGATAGACAGATAGACAGATAGACAGATAGACAGATAGACAGATAGACAGATAGCAGATAGACAGATAGACAGATAGACAGATAGACAGATAGACAGATAGACAGATAGACAGATAGACAGATAGACAGATAGACAGATAGACAGATAGACAGATAGACAAGAGATAGACAGATAGGACGAAGAAGATAGACAGATAGACAGATAGACAGATAGACAGATAGACGATAGACAGATAGACAGATAGACAGATAGACAGATAGACGATAGACGTAGACAGATAGACAGATAGACAGTATAGAAGACAGATAGACAGATAGACAGATATGACAGATAGACAGATAGACAGATAGACAGATAGACAGATAGACCAGATAGACAGATAGACAGATAGACAGGATAGACAGATAGACAGATAGACAGATAGACAGATAGACAGATAGACAGATAGACAGACTAGGACAGATAGAACAGAACAGACAGATAGACAGAAGCAGATAGGACAGATAGACAGATAGGACAGATAGGACCAGTAGACAGACAGGACAGACAGACGAAGACAGAGACGAGACAGGACAGACAGACAGGACAGACAGAGAGACAGACAGACGAGACAGCAGACAGACAGACAGACAGACAGACAGAGCAGGACAGACAGACAGGACAGACAGACAGAGCAGGACGACAGCAGACAGAGACAGAGACAGAGACAGAGAACAGAGACAGAGGACAGAGACAGAGACAGAGACAGAGACAGACGAGACAGAGACAGAGACAGAGACAGAGACAGAGACAGAGACAGAGACAGAGACAGACGACAGAGACAGAGACAGAGACAGACAGACAGAGACAGAGACAGAGACAGAGACAGAGACAGAGACAGAGACAGAGACAGAGACAGAACAGGGACAGCCAGGGCGAGGACAGGACGAGACAGAGACAGAGACAGAGACAGAGACCAGAGACAGAGACAGAGACAGAGACAGAGACAGAGACAGAGACAGAGACAGAGACAGAGACAGAGACAGAGACAGAGACAGAGACAGAGACAGAGACAGAGACAGAGACAGAGACAGAGACAGAGACAGAGACAGAGACAGAGACAGAGACAGAGACAGAGACAGAGGACAGAGACAGAGACAGAGACAGAGACAGAGACAGAGACAGAGACAGAGACAGAGACAGAGACAGAGACAGAGAGACAGAGGACAGAGACAGACGACAGAGACAGAGACAGAGACAGAGACGAGACAGAGACAGAGACAGAGACAGGGACAGAGACAGAGACAGAGACAGAGACAGAGACAGAGACAGAGACAGAGACAGAGACAGAGACAGAGGACAGAGACAGAGACAGAGACAGAGAACAGAGACAGAGACAGAGACAGAGACAGAGACAGAGACAGAGACAGAGACAGAGACAGAGACAGAGGACAGAGACAGAGAACAGAGACAGAGACAGAGTACAGAGACAGAGACAGAGACAGAGACAGAGACCAGGACAGAGACAGAGACAGAGACAGAGACAGAGACAGAGACAGAGACAGAGACAGAGA